>VBVR01005025.1:0-13085 GCA_011638315.1 Tetramorium parvispinum | reverse complement strand
ATATATATATATATATATATATATATATATGCATTATGTACCACACAATACAAAATATAAAAATTTCTACGGGAAAAAGTAACAATAGTAACGTCAAAATGTTTGTTATTAATAAGTTGTGTTACCACTATCGGTATCGTCCAGCTTTGCCTTCTCCTTTTCATCAAAATCGTCAGCGTACATATCTAATTCTGCTTCTTGTTTCGAAGGATGTGCATGCTTATCTGCTTGTTCAATCTACAATATAATTTCTTGTAATAAAGAGACTAAGATCACAAATACAAATATATACTTCATATATTATGACTTTGTACCTTCTTTTTTATTTGCTCATAACTTTCTTGATATATATCCATATTACCAGTGCGTGTTAATAATTCATTTGCCAATTCTGTTAACTTTGTTATATTAACAGAATTTGGATCTTCCTCCTCTCCATGCGTTTTAGATTCTTTTTTCTTTTTCCATCTTTCAGCTGTAGTCAATTTCTTTTTCCCTTTACCTGAAATGGGTTTTACTTTTACTTTCGATAATTTGAATACATATATACATAATATACTCTATAATAATTATTTTTACCAAGTCTGCATAACGTCTTTGAAACAGTTTCACCCGGTTTAAGATACTCTATAATTTGTTTATACAACGGAATAGGATCAAACATAATATCTCCTTCATTGTCACTATCGCTTTCTCCCAAACCATGACTTTCGCTCGACTTGGTATTCTTTTCCATATTAGTGGAACCAGGTTTGATCTATAAAAAAGCATGTTTTTTAATACACAATTAAAAAAATGGCAAATATTTTATTTAAATAATTCATTTGAAATTTAATTAATTCTTGGAAGTACAAAATTTCTACAAAGAGAAAATTCTATATTTATGTATCAGTTAATCTTTAGGAGTAATTTTATGTTACATTTATTTCTTTAACTGACCTGGACCCAATCGATATTGTCCAACCAGTTGTCTCTTATCTGCTTCTCCTTTTTCCACAAGTAATGACCATCTTTATCAAAATGACCTTCCTCCAACTCTTCTTTCATATTAAATGCTGTAAAACCCACGTTTGCTTCTGGTGCTGAGGGTCCATCTTCTGTACCTGTTACAAATATAAGCTAGTTCATAGTTATGCCAAATACTGTACAAAATAAGAATGGATAACAATAAAAATCATAATCATACTTAAACATATTGATTTATCTATATAACATTATACATTCAACTCTGGATACCTTCAAAATCATCTTCGTTCATTACATTGTATGTATCCTCATTTACTTCGTCATCATCTTCGTCAGAATCCAGTGAGTTCTTGAGCGGTTGCTTATTAGCTATATCTTCCATAACATCAAACTTGCGTTTTGACATGATTTTTGTATCCAAGTAACCTTTCTATTGAGGACAAGATTTTGCATTAAAAGATTACGTCATTTTTATTTGCGACATAAATTGAATAATTGTCACATATTCTATAAATCCAAGATATAATATCTATTCTAGTCACATACTATAAGATAAGATATAATTGCTACATATTTTAAAATATAAAAATGATTTTAAAATTCTCCAATAATAGTGTTGAATGTTACATACGTTTTCCAGAAGCAGTAAAGCGACGTATCTTGTAAAAAAATCCCTGTGTATAAATTTCAATAAGTGCCAAGTGTAAAGGGGTTAGTTTACATTTAGGTTATATCTGATTACGACGTAGTTTCCAAGTGTCCGTTATTCCGTCTGTCCAAGGACTTTGCACACCAGAAAGCTCGTTTATAATTTTTTATTTACAATTATGACTTGCGTATAACGTTTATCGCAAGTAAAAGCTCCGAAACTGTATCATTCGATGCAACACTCTGATTTCCATTTTGCTCATTCTCTATCCCTACCTATAATTATTTTTTCTCTGCGTTCGCCTTCGCCCGCCACTTCACGATTCCAACGTGACTGCGCATGTGCCGAGTGAAGATTTAATTAAAATTGTAGTTCTCAACAAGACTAGAATAATCCTTATTTTAATAATAAAAGAAAGTTTATATTCTCATGTATTTGAACATTTTATTTGTTTACAATGACGATGAATAAACAAATTGTTAACATTAACATAATCGATCGATTGTGTATTGTATGTATCAAATTTGATAATCTATTTTTATTTCACATTACAAACAATTGAACATTGTCAAAATTGTTTAAAAATTTGTAATACATAGCTTATACTATTCAAAGAATTTCATGTTGCCGAAAAAAGACATTAGAAAATAAATAAATCACATATAATTATTTGAATTGATACACACATTAAAATATGCGTAGATTTCATTATGCTGTTTTTTATATCTACGTAATCCTTTTTATCTCTAATAGTACAAATTATTATCATTAATAGTATTCTTTTAGAAGAGTGTACTATCTTTAGTACAAAATAATTGCCAATAATTCCTCCATACATATCATTTAGAAAATGTGATTGATTTAATATATCTATTATTCTGTTACAAACTCCCCCTAACGAGCTTTTAATGGTAAACTAATTGTTTCACGCTTCCGCTTTTATAATAAAAGTATATATTCCAATACATATTATCAATTCAATAATCTTACTTGCTGCAAATAATGTCAATATTATAACACTAATGTTTTACTACTTACACATTTTCCTTAAATACTATTAATGTAAATAAATATCTATTCCGTGTAGTATATTGGATATTGGAATACTAGACCGGGGAATGAAATTCTTCTAATTGTGATTAACACAACACAGTCTGTAATCCATATTTTAACTGATTGTGAATACATTTTGTTCAAACGGGAATATTTTATCTCTTATATTATTTGATGCTAACAATTTGATTTCTTAATTTTGACTTCAACAAACGTATTATAAAATGTGTATAGCGTATTGGAAATAATTATTGTACATTTATGATATATTAATCCGAAAGAGCCCGCATGATTAATCTTGCAGAGATGTAAACGTATATTAATAATTTACATTGATAAAAGTTTTGACGAAATGTCTTAAATTCTGTCTTTTGTAAAAAAAAACAATTATACGATTCTGTGACAAAAATAAATAAAAAGTATAAATTCATGATAGATATAAATATTGAGTGATAAACGAGCCCTTTTGGATTAATATAAAGAATATGTTTCAGGTACATGCTAGTTATTTTAGGAAATGTACTGTTTAACTAATATCACATATAAATAAAATAACAGTAAAGTAAGAGATAATTTAGAACACATATAAAACAGAGAGTACAGCAACAAATAATATTTATAAATAAAACTGGAAAAATTCAATTGTTTAAATATGAGAATTATATATGTATGCACGTACTGAAATAGTTTAAAATAACTAAAACAAGTTCTTAAAATTATTGTAAATATTTTTCACATAGCTATAATTTGAATTTTAATTAATATATATGTATTAATCATATATTTTAATGAATTTATATGTATATATACTATTGTATCTCTTACAATACTATACATATGTTTTAATGGATTATACCTGAAATTTAACAGATATCTAGTACATATTTTTGCAAATTACAGAGTAGAAATATACTCTTTTATATGAATTATAATAGAAACAATTTGTTGAGTTATTTAATTCAGATAAAAGGATCATTTCCTCTTTTTTTTCATTTGTATTCATTTGTATTACAATAGTTATAGTATGTATTATGATATATATATTTATATTTTAAAATCATAATAAATAAATGTGAAAAGCGTTATTAAAATGATTATGATGCAAATCGTATAAAAGGGAATCTCTATTAAAAGTGATATATTCACAAATTAGGAAATTAATAATGATAAGCAATCATATGTAAATTTTAAATAGTTTTCTAAGCGTTTCTGTAAGCTAACATTGTAATATAGAGAAGATAAGATATACGATATATAAATAAAGGTAACTCTTTTCTTATCACAATATTGAGCTATGCATTTCTATAGTTTTTAAATGCACTGGTATCCTTGGATAACAAATAATAATATGGAAGTACTGAAATTTTTATATATATTCAAGCATTATTTGCAGAACATTGAATTAGCTAATGATTGATAACTATTTGTCAATAGTAAACTTATATATATTTTATAATAACAAAATAAATTGATATATTATGCCACTTTATATCGCATATGACTTTGGCTTTGCATAATTCAGATACTAAAGCCTATATTATGTATCCTAAATGCAAATTATCACTTTTGTTTATTATAATACAAATACATACTTTTCATATGTCCATTTTTATCTTGTTATATGTTTTACGAATGTAACCTTATATATTCTCACATATATATGTATATATTTATAGATCATTTCATTGTACCATATATTTGTGGAAACATAGCTTTTAATCGCCCATGTTTGTCTTTTCTTGTAATATCTGGTAATAACATGCCTATAATCAAATTAATTAATTTTATTAAATAATTCTTATTTTCTATTTTATCTGTTATAATTATATCTTACCTTAAGAGTAGTGAACATAATCCCAAGTTCTCCGTTTTGCAAGTATGGCTCCATAAAGTCTTCAATAAAATGTATTTCACTCCCTAATTGTAACACACTAGCACGAACTACAACAAAACTAAACACTGGAAATAGTTCGTCCATCGTCCATAAATACGTAGATCCTAGTTGTTTTTGTACTGCCTATTAAGTTAAATAAAGAAAAATGCATTAATATAAATAATTTATTTAGACGCATTTATAAATAGCAATATCAACATTATTGTCTATACATTATTCTTACTTGTGTCATTTGTTCAAAGGTATTTCTGACTACTAACAGCTTTTCTAAAGGCGAAAAAGTTGTTTTAAGTTGCTGTAAAGTTTCTACAGCCTCACTGAAGTATGGTTCATGCTGATATGGTAATGAATTGTCTGAAATGCTCATTACATTTGTAGTCTTCCAAAACTTTCTGCAATTTTGTAAGAAAGTACAAGAAATTATAACAATTAAATACGAATATAATTACACTAAGCAACAAAATTAACGCAACAAAAATTTATACCAAAATTTCACTCCACTTCAAATAATTCGTAATTTCGCGAAAACTTATCGTATTTGAAAAAAATTTTTTTTAATTTGTAAGGGAAAGTTCATATTTTATAATTTTTATAAAATTTGCGAAAAAAATTCATTGGATTCCGTGGAGGTCGTCAAACTAAAATTTTTGGAGACAAAACACGTTCTTACTTTTGAAGAGATGGCGAAACGGAAAAAGGAGAAGTTCAAAATCTGATAAATTCTCTTTAAAGTAGAGACTTCAAGCTTGAAAATGAAAAAAAAAAAATTTTCAAACACGATAAGTTTTCGCGAAATTACGATTATTTGAAATTGAGTAAAATTTTGGTATAAATTTTTCTTGCGTTAATTTTGTTGCTTAGTGTATATAAATAAATCTATACATGAATCTTATGTAGATTTGTGTAACGAAATATTCTTTAACACGACTGTATCATAATCCAAATTAGCGGGTTTAATTCCTGTATCGAGACCCCAATGAGGGCAACGTGTGCGAACGATCAACTTTATCCGGCAACAAATAGGGTCATCCGAGAAAGTCAGGTAGGAGAAAAAGGGCTACATTTGTAAAGAGGCTTAGCGACGATAAGTTGGCGCCGCCGCAGCACTTTGCAACATCGGGGATACATTCCCCTCGTTGCCCTTTACCACGAGGCTACTCAGTAACAGAATTCGGCGGTATTCAACCGTCAAATGGTAGCTCGCCAGCATTTTATGTATATATGTGTCTGTCTCACTGATCCCTCGGTAATACTGCGTGATGGATTTCCAGAGAAGCAAGAATGGACGAGAAGGCCGCGAGAGCTCCGAAGCTCTCGTGAAGAATTAGATGCAGAACACAAACTAAGAAGCACGGGACATAGGCCGTGACGCTCGCTATAATGGGAGTTTGTTCGAACGAAAGTTTTGCGAGAAATGCAACCGTATCTAGGTACATCATGCGTGATAATTTGTCGCATTTTTCAATATCTATCAAATACGAATGGTAATAACAAATATTTTAATAATATATCTCGTAATAAGGAGTAATTATAATATTTTAGAATTGAATAAAAATGCTGCTGAAAAATAAGACCGAATATGAAGATAATGAAAGTGTAGAGAAAGAAAGAGTTGGCGGGCAGCGTGCGGTGGAATTAGAAAGGTACGCGATGCGACTTACATCCGCGTGCTCGGCAGGGATCGATACATGATTTCCGTACCTTCATCCGTTCGCGGAGTAACGAACAATCGGTTTCGCGGTGAGAGAGTACGAATCGAAGAATTGGAGTATTTGTTACTTCTCTAGACGCCGTACAAAGCGGATCCGATGGGGTTGTGGTAGAACGGAGGAATTAGTTGTTCGCGCGAGTAACCTAATGCCCGATCGAAAGAGAAGGAGAAAGTAATGCGAAGCAGCGACGAAGGAAAAGTTTTCCTCGCAGTAACTAGATCTTATGGTTAAACGAATTATTGCACCTTGAAGAAAATATTCGCTAATCAAATGACTTTAGCTGTCTTACTTGCGTAAACGACGCTATTCTAAAAGAAATTATGCTTTATCGATGGAAAATATATGATATACTCTATTCGTTTCCCTACTCTTTATCGTTAAAAATTAATCACTTAAAAAATATAATTTTTTACTTTTTGGTTTGGTTTTCATATATCTATTTTGTAATTATGCGCGATTAAATTTACGAATTTAATCTCGTTAAATTGATAAGAAATTAGCTTTGATGATAATTTCCGGTTACGCACAAGATAATTCGCGTTAATTATTTATTGACAAGAATCTCTCTCTGTGACAAATTTATCCATGACGCGAGAATTGAATTCTCGAGACGGACAACCGCGATTCGCCACGATTGCATCTTAATGCCGCTTCCAACGCTGCGGACGGATCGTGTTCCGAGATACACGCGCTGGTGATGATGTTCGCGACAACGATGGAGGATGATGACGAACGGAGAGTGCATAAATGAGAGAAAGAGAGAGAGAGAGAGAGAGAGAGAGAGAGAGAGAGAGAGAACGCTCGAGAGACGTCAAGTTACGCGCTAAAAGCGGAACCAACACAGGAAGCTCATTAAGTTGCACCCCGCGGGCTGGGTGCACACACAGAGATACAGCAGGTGCCCCTTTTCATTGCCGTGTGTCTGTCCCGTCCGTTTGCACCCCCTTTTAGCTATCTGTCTCACTCGACCCCCTTATGTTATCTACCATGCCATGCATCGCATTCTTTACACGCATTACATTGTCCGTCGAACGTCATTGGCAAAAAAAAAAATTATGATAATGGAGATAGCGCCTGAGGCTCGAATCCTTTCGCGATGCAGTGCCTTTCTCTCTGAATTCTTCACAGTTCAGCTTTGTAAATTCGCAACTGTTACTATGCAGAAATTCATCCAATGATATGGGAGAAAGAACGATTGTGTATTTGCGAAAAATAAAATTAATAATTAAGAACTGAAGTTAGGCAAGTTTATTTTACATTATATTAAAAGTATATCTAGTCGTGTTAGTATATTTTGCAGTACGTCAGCTTTGATTTTAATGTTGCTGCGAAAATATTGATTTTAATGGTTCCCAAATCATTGAGTATTATTAAACCTCGAATAATTAAATGATAAATAATTAAATACTATGTTTAATATATTATTATATGGAAAGAGTAAAATTACTATATGATGAAAATGAAAATGAACTGATTATTATATAATAATTTTCAAATGATGGGACGAAATAAAAATTTCACAAAATTTTTTAACATAAACAATAAGGTAATTAATCGCTAATACATGTAACGCAAATGAAACTCATCGATGTAATATCAGATGTGCGAGTCGCTCTATCCATATTTGTTTAATGTTCGATGAAAATCGGTGAAGGAACCATCTCGCGCTGATACGAACATCCGAGGGAAAGATCCGCTTTCGCGGATCGTCTATCCCAAATAAATATCGATCCATTTAGGCGGAGTACCCGTTAGTTCGTCACGGGATAACTGAATCGGTTTGTACGAAGGGGGATTACCCCGATTTTGGTGAGAGGACGAGAGAGAGGGAAAGGGATTTGCGTACGAGGGAGGTTGCGAGGATGGGGCGAGGGAAGAGCGCGTATTCTGTTTCCGAAGTGTGCGGCAAATCGTTGTAACGATTTCATGTTTTGTCCGGAATGCGCGAGCGAGATGGACGAAGCTGCGAGTTATATTACGAGAGTTATTCTATTTGTTAGCGCGGTAATAGCAAATGCGCGGTAGATATGATCCCATTAAGCGTTTCGCAGCGTTTCGAAAGACGTACGAATTGGCGTTACAGTCAAAAGCTCCGTACGAGCGAGGAAGGAGAAGAAGGAAGAGGAAAGAAAAGTGCGCAAAATTCGATCTACACGAGTGAATTCGTGATTGAGAATGAATGGCGCGAGCTAGTCACGACGGACTGAATTAAATTAAATCCGCGCGCCGTATTACCATCCGTTAATTTTTTTGTACGACTCTCGTTCGGCGCGGCGGGATATACCGATTAAACGCATTCCGCTTTTGCTTTGTTATACTGCTCGTATAACTTTATAATGTTCTTTCTCCTTTCGAGAGGCAATCGCGCTAATTACGTTATGACGATAATAAGAAACATCACGCGATACAATTTTAATTAGCACGAAGATGTTTCGAGAATATTACTCGGGCGGGAGTACGCCGTTCTTTTTTTATTAATGCGCACGCCTAATCCAAATGAATTACGTTGCAGATATTAAATCTTGCCTCTAAACAAAAAGCGATTTTGCTAAAGCCACCGTGAGACTTTAGACGAATAAACTTGTAGGCATTCTCGTAAAAATATAAAATTCTTACTTGATATCGCATATTTTTAGTTCCTATAACGAAAATAATAGAAAAAAGACCTATTATCACGATAAAATCCTGCGTGACGTTATTATACAACGCCTGACATGAAATTAATTTTTACGCCTGTTTCATTGGTCATTTTGTTAATCTGTCAAATATACTGACAACGCGATACGATGCGGTAACTGATAATAATTTCAATTGTCACAGCGACGTTATCGTGATAGCACCGAAGCCACCTGATGCTACGTTGAAATTACACGTATCAGATAGTCAAAGTATTTTATATGGCGTATTTATGAATGTGTACAGATGTAGCATATACATTTCGTGTTTGTGTTGTATCGCATCGAATTTATTATATATCACGCGCCAACATTTTTCATAATATTTTACAAGTTCTAGTAATACGGAAAATTCTGCACAAAGTCAGAGATTTTGCCACAAGATATTAATATCATATTATAATTTTATGCCTAAAATCGCAATAATTAAATAGGATAAAAATAAATGCGATGAGAATTGTAGCTCGATAAATTGATAAATTTCTCGTAAAGAAACGTCATGTATGTGGATAGCGTTATATGAACGGTACGTTATTTGTGGAAGTTGCGCGAAACATGCGAATCATGCGATGGTTAGGGTGTCGCTCGCCAACATATTTCAAAGATAAATAGTTGGCAGAAAAGATTTATGCGAGGTAGTTGCTCCACTGTCCAGGAAATGGACTTCGTCCACGCCTTTTTGCAAATTCCCTTCGATATTCCGAGGTTCTTTCACATCCTGGATTTAAGCGCGGCATTATAGAGAGATTCGTCGTTTTTTTGCGAGGATTATTTTTCTCATTAAATATTTTAATTTTTCCGTCACGATTACGGTACCATTGTCAGAAAATGTCAATTGCAATGTTAAATGTTTTATAAACTCGCGACGTGAGTGATTTCATTACCAAGTAAAAATTAACACACTTATGGTCTGATCTGTACACTCAACGTGTAATTTAATGTTAACGACTCGGTTTTACTTTGATATCTGTTGCATATCGAATATGCGAGCGGCGTTAATAAAGGGATTAGTGTCAAACAGCCGCATTTAACATTTAAACGACACGAATGAGGGACGATACGCGTTTCAATACCGCATGATATAAACGAAGATCAAAGTATTATTTATACATACTAATGTCTCAAAACGTTGCGGGCTACGCGGCGAACATTTTCATTTGCGTAAAGTGCAAGTCTATCGACCAATAGCGTGGTATATATTCAGCACGACAGCGTTATACGATTTATAATTTACTGAAACGCGAGAGAAAGAGAGATAAAGATCACCCATAATTCTTCGCGCGGCATTTTCGGCAGACGTGAAAGCACGGTACGCGACATATTTCAAAAATGTTCTGCGTAAGAACGACGTAAAAATTACATAATTTAATTTCGTACCATTCAATTAGAACCATTAAAAAATTCAGAACCTTATAATAAAATTAAATATTAAATTATACATTTTTACGCACACGCATGCGGGCTTATAATTTGCAGCGAGATTAAATCGTAGCGCCCGCGCCGTATAGACGGAAATGCCTGGTGATTCTTCGTGCTTGACCTTTTCCCGTTTAGCGAAGGGATGTGCTTGGGATGCGAAGGGGCGAAATAACTTTTGCATTTCGAAATGCGAGCGTGCGTGAAACCGGAAGGATCAGTCGCGCAGGCGGGGGAGAAGAGTTATGGTACGAAGAAGAGCGGTCGCGGTAATTACTACCGTTCGTTTCGGCACGACGAATGCCTTTTCGCTTCCGTGCTCAATGGCTCATCGGTATCGGGAGATGTAACCAATAACATAGATCTACCAGTGAACGGTATCATCAGTCAGTCCGCCCGCCCGCCGCGGGCACGCGGCATGTTTATTACGAGGCGCGGGCGCGTTTGCGCGTCGACGGAACAAATGCTTCCATCAAGAACGGAAAGCCACTCTACCCCGAAACCCGTCCATTTACCCCTGTCCTTCACTTTCGTCACTTCCTCACCCGCCTGCATTTTCGCGCGCCTCCACTGCCGCTCGCGAACGATGTACACGGGGTGAACCGCGAGAAGAGGTCAATATTTCGCCGCTCGAAAGTCTCTTTGCGAAGAAAATCATTCGTATAAACATATTCATAGTTCAATTTTAAATTAGAAAATGCATTGCAAATGCTGTGTTGCTTGAACGAAGGCACAAGATACAAATCTTAACTGCACCTCCAAATTGATAAATGTTCAGGGATAAATTATTATATATCAAATATGAAATTTATGTAAAAATATATTACTAATTTATATTTTTTATTAATTACTAGGTAATTATTATAAGAGAGTACCTTAGCCAAAATTAATTTGTATTATTTTATACATCTAATTTATCATTAATGATCTTAAAAAGTTAAAAGATTATTGTATCAAACTTGAACATCTTTTCTTCTTACGTTAATCTATTCATATTTCAATCATCTATTCAACTACATATTTTGTTCATTTTTGAAATTATTATCTCTAAAGGTCTCGTATGTATGTGTAAACTCGTATGTATGTGTATACGCATACAAATATATATCTATAAAGAGTGCTAGGAACGTGGCGAGAATGTTGCAAGGAGACTGGAGAAATGAGAAAAGTAAGGCAGCTTAATTTCCAGCTTTCGAAAGGGACCATATATATGCGTGCATATAAAATTCTATATCATTTTCACATACGTGCATAGGAATGTGACAAACCCCTGATGCGTTGTTACCATTTTTTGTGATCTCCATCCAGGGGAAAATTTTCAAGCATATTTCCGATAAAATGCAATAACGCGTGTCTACCCGCGTATATTTAAACGCGTATATTTCAGCAATTTATCTGTTGAAAATTGATGCGAAAATCCTCGACGATAGAAAAACACGATCGACGCTTGGAAAAATACGAATCTGAAGATTTGTGTTTATTTAAATTTCGTTTAGGTTACACAAAATCGAGAAATCAAACAAATCGAGTATCGTTAATAGCCGTTTATAAACACCGTTCAAATATCAGTTTTAAATTATGTAGAGTTATTTGTGATAAATGTAACGTATCCTATATTGATTAAATTTGGCACATTATTAATAGATTTTCATACAAGTAATTCGTTTAATTAGTATGTATCATATAATATATTGCCAAATTCATATTTGTAAATATAGCCGTGATTTCTCTCTTAAAATATTGTAATTATTAAGAGATTTGGAAAAAAAAAGATTTTGATAGATCGGAGAGTAATATGGATTAGTATAATTTTTGTGTGTCCATTTTGCGTAAACTAAGTATTAAATTGTGGGAAGCACACTAACTTAGTCTTTGCTAAATTCCAACGCGCTTATTGAAATTTTCTTAACAATATTTCGCAACTCTTGATTGTCTTTTCGCAGCGTTGCGTTTCTACAATCAGATTGAAAATAATTTTAATCTCAATTACCTTCTCAAACGACAAATCTGTTATATGCGGAAATAAAATTACAATTTACGCAGAATCACATTTCTTGCCTGAGATTGCGGTTTGTTGTTATGTTACACACATTTTATTTATATGAACAATTTTATAACAAACATTAAATATATAAATATTACATATAATATAACAATAAATTGTAATTTCAAGTAAAAAATGTGATTTTATGAGAAGCATAATTCTACATTTTCATTTTTCTATTTATGCACGATATTATACTCCATCAAAAAAATATGATAAAATATTTTTATTTTATTTTACAGTAACTCTTGTTGTGCACAAGCATAATTCATCTTATTAATCAAATTTCACATTATGTGTACTGGAGAAAAAAATATCACGCAATTCTCACTATTAGTATTTTCTGTATCTTAGATTTAAACTGGGTTTGAAAATCCACAGGATCGATAAAATTTAGATCAAGAAATGCAGAACCAAGCGTTTTTAACGTGTGCATAACATTTCGTTACTCTGCACAAAAACACGGGTTATTGTGGCTGCATATGCGTTAGATAAGCGAACGAATTCATTTGATCCCGGCACCGAGTTTTGTTTATTCAGGTATATTATTTTTGCGAGATGCGTCTCCTATCCCTAACTCCCCAGATAGGAAACGGATGCAATAATTGCCTTAAGATGATTCTGCAAAACGCGTATCTTTTGCTGAAATAGAATTTTACAATTATAAGTTATAAAT
>VBVR01005024.1:0-13087 GCA_011638315.1 Tetramorium parvispinum | reverse complement strand
GTCCTATGCACTAGGTTCAAAAAACCCACCGTTATCGAGATATGGAGAGTTTGAGGTACGATTATAATTGTACTATTGATCTCAAACATTCCATATTTCGAAAACGGTGGGTTTTTTGGACCTAGTGCACAGGCCAACTTTTGATCAGTGTGTTATGTAGAACATATTCCTATAATTTCTAGTTGATTTGACTAAAAGGCTTTTTCCCGTGGTTTTGTGCGGGATCTTTAACTATGCATTCTAGTCTGTTTATGCTAGAGTTCGGAATACCTGGATAACCCGCATATTTGGGTACTCGCGGAATCGGTACGAAACCGTACGCAACGGGTAATGGATGGACGGGTACCCAGTTATCCAGGTATTCCGAGCTCTAGTATCAACAGACTAAAATGCATAGGTAATTTTGATCCATCATAACTCCGCCAAAAAAATCGTACAGACTTCAATTTTTTTTTAATTTGTAAGAAAAAGTTCATATTTTACGATAATTCTTATAAAATTTGCAAAAGAAATTTATTGGACCCCGTGGAGGGTGTCAAACTGTGAAAATTTTTGGAGGCAAAACACGTCCTTACTTTTGAAGAGATGGCGAAAAGGGAAAAGGAGAAGTTCAAAACGTGATAAATTCTCTTTAAAGTAGAGACTTCAAGCTTCAAAATAAAATAAGTGTTTTCAAATACGACAAGTTTTCGCGAAGTTACGATTATTTGAAGCTGAGTGAAATTTCGGTATAAATTTTTGTTGCATTAATTTTGTTGCGCAGTGTATTACAATAAAAACTTTATTAAAACAAAACAAACCTCAATGCCAACTGTTATAGAAATGGAAATTATTGTAACTGCGCATCTTCTCCTAAAGTCTGCTGTTGCTGTGGCTGTCATTTGTGTCTGTATTCTGTACAATTTTCCATTTTTAATTTAAGTAAGACTTAATACTTTCTTAGCACTTTCTTCCTAAGGGCGCGTTCGGAGAGCGTGCTATTAACGCTAATAATTACTCCATTTTTTCACTTATTAAATATACAACAAGGATAGAATGATGCGCTAATAGCGCTAATAGCGCGCACTCCAAACGTACCTTTCTACTTATACTTTCTTTTTTTAATTACTTGTACCGTTTATTATGCACACACAAATGCAAATTCAAATAATATTCAAATAATATTTAAAATCATAATACAAATTAATGTCAGCGAAGAAACGGTCCATGAAAAGGAAGCAGGCGATAGCTTTAGCTTCTCAACGCTATAAGAATTCTAATGCGGCGCATCGCATATCCTCGTGCGCTATGACTGTTCATTATTCAAAAAGCGGCAACGCAACGATGAAAGATTTGAGATGAGTTAAGAATTTGCAATAATAATTTTCTCCTTAAATGGGAGATAATGTAAATATATATAATATGTGATAATATAAGTAACATATATAATAATATTTTTAATTATATAAATAAATATATATATACATATAACAATATAAATAATAATCTATGATAAATAGATATACACTATTCAATAAATAAATCAGTAGCGGCAGCGGCAACCCTAGAGGCAGCGTTGAAAAATGTTACTTTCTCTCTCATACATGCTTGCTCGTTTCGTTTTTATCCATCCCTATCAATTCCCACCATGCGAATGAAAGAGAAAAACAGAGATCTCCAAAATGCTATTTCTGCTTTTACATCTTTACAACGTTACATCTTTCAACGTATAGAACGTATAGAAGCCAATCTATGGTATATGTTTATGATCTCAGGTACAGATTTTATACCGATTTTTAACAGATGTCACACACAAAGAACACACGACCATTAATCATGTCTAAAAAAGTATTAAAAAAAAATAGTTTCTTCCTAATTCCGATCTTTCCCTTCGAAATATAATGAAGTGTTTTAAAAGAGAAAACGCAGGTAGCGTTTCACTCTGGTCCAATTTCAATAGACAGAATAAACATTCATTAATTTGACCTGTCATAATAGCCAATATTTTAAAGCAAATAGTTTTAGGGAAAGTGCAATTTTCTACCAGAGTGAAAACCTATACCTGCTTTCTCTTTCAAAAAATTTCATTATATTTTGAAGAGAAAAATCGGAACTTGAGAGAAACTATTTATATTAACCCTCCGTCTGCAACCATGAGTTATTTATGACCCAGTTTATTCTTTAATTGTAAATTTTAAAGTAACTAATAAATAACGTGCTCCGGTATCTTCTCCTAAAGAAACTTGTCGGTATTGAGATTATATATGATAAATAGATATACACTATTGGCGCTTAAGAGCGCCAAAGTGTTATTGTTTATTTCGCGATTAGAACACACGCACACAATTTAAAACATTTTTCTACGTTTTTAATACTTAAAAATTTCTATTTCATCTGCGCTGCTAATAGGGACAATCTGAATTTAAAATGTTTCGTTTTTAAGAATTTATAGTCGTAAATTAAAGCGTTTTCGTGCACGCGAATTGCAGCCTCGGGTGTGCTGTATTTCTTCTCAAAATTTACCAATTTTATGAAAAGAATGTCCAGTTTCTCCCACGGTAGCGTCCTCCAGCGGATGCATAATTGTTCCAGTACTTTCCTGCAAAGCCACATAAGATTCATTAAATAACTAAAAAGTCAGGCTTGAAACACTGATGTATCCTAAAGTATTTCTGTTATTATTCTGTTATTTATAATATTTGTAATATTATAGAATTTTTACACGAGTCCAAAATTTATTATCTCAAGATTATGGGAATAGATGAAATTTCTGTGAATGATTACTAGCACAAGAGGAAAATCAATCCGGCTTTGTGCGAACAATTTTATTTACTGATGAATATTATTTTACACGCGAAGGTGTATTTAATATTCATAATTTCCACATTTGGAGTAACGAGAATCCACATGAATATATTATTAGAAATTATCAGCGACGTTTTAGCATAAACCTGTAGGCCGATATATTGAACAATTTCATAGTAAGTTGACTAATTATATTATGGTATAATTTTTAGACAAAATTAGACAATAGTGTCAATAATGCTTTTAACACTTAATTGTGGATAGGACCTTTCGAAAACCCTGCAAAATTAAACAGTGCCATATACAACAATTTCTTGAGGAATAATTTACCGGATTTATTAGAAGATGTATCTTTAAATTTGCGACAAAATATGTATTATCAACAAGATGGAGATAGAGCATCGCCACATAATTCACATATTATTCGACAAACGTTAAATGAAAAATTTTTTACATAGGTGGATTCCACGTGGAGGTTCAATAAGTTGACCCGCCAGATCCCAGATTTAACCCCAACGGACTTTTTTTGATAGGGACACATAAAACAATATGTGTGTAAAGAAAACATTGCAAATCGTATTCAATTGGAAAATAAAATAATAGAAGCTTTTACCACCATAATATCCGACATGGTTGCAAACGTTCCAACGAATCTTCTTCAATTGTGCATTGAGTGCAATGGTGGCCACTTTGAACAGTTCCTGTGAATAGGTATTATTTTAATAAGAAGTTATAATACTAATCAATTTAGTATTATTTAAAAATTATACGCATCTTGTTTTTCTGAATCAACCATATTAATTGTAGATGATGCTATCAACAAGATTCATCGCTAAATGAAATTGTTCCTGCTAAATTGTGGATTAATTTTATTTCCTTCCATTAATCGTTCATAGAAATTTAATCTATTTTCATAATTTTGAAGTGATAAATTCTGGACTTTTGTAAAATAATATGTATGTATTCTGTTTTCGATTAAAATGCGTTGTACTGAACTTTTGGATAATTCAAGTCTTCGATTTAGTTCGTATGCTGCTGCTGATCTTTATTCTTTGCTGACAAGAGAAGAGCTCTTTTTCACTTTTATTTATAATATTTTATGTTTATTTCCTAATATGATTTTATCAATTTCATGTACGTATACTATAACAATATTTATAAAATATTATAAGAGTATTAATTATAACATCAGTTCTCTGTCTTTTTAAGTTCTAAATGAAATATTCAAATAATCGGAAAACGTCTTTTATAAGAATATCTAATTCTATCAATTTTGAAAACATACGTTTTTTTTCATAATATGAGTTATAACGTTGTGTATTTTACTTGTATTTTACTCTCCGTTGATATTTTATCGGATAAATATGCAGTATAACGCCCCCCCTCCGATTTTTTTTATTCTTTGTAAATTTGTATATTTTCATGCGTAGAATCTTTCCTGAGAAAGAAAACCGTCGCTCAAGTTTCACTTTTTAAAAATTTAATTTTAAAGTTTTTTGATGTCGGTAAGTCAGAACTTGATAAATTTATTGCTGTAAGGATACTCCGCATGCGCTGCAGCTCACTTCCAAGGAAAATCCAAAGGTTTCTATCACACCAAATTATTCTCTGCTTTATTTAATAATTTGAATAAAGCACAGAATAATTTGATGTGATAGAAACCTTTGGATTTTCCTTGGAAGTGAGCTGCAGCGCATGCGGAGTATCCTTACAGCCATAAATTTATCAAGTTCTGACTTAATTACTGATATCAAAAACTTTAAAATTAAATTTTAAAAAGTGAGACTTGAGCGACGATTTTCCTTCTCAGGAAAGATTCTACGCATGAAAATATACAAATTTACAAAGAATAAAAAAAATCGGAGGGGGGGTTATACTGCATATTTACCCTTCTTTCTTTATCATAAAAAACTATTTTATCGATTATTCATAATTTGAATATTCTTACAGTACGAGAAACGTCACTCGTTGATTTGTGACACACTTCATTTGACAAACTTGACAGTTCGATGTACGTTTTGATTAATTTTGCACAATTATACCGACATTAATATAATATATTATACAAAGACTCTAAATTTTCTTATCATTGTATGCAAAATTATATCAATATCTAAGAAATGAGTCATTATACAGAGGCACTTTCACTACTGTACGATGCGCCATGCCTGAACACGTCAAATTTCTGCAAACTAACTGGTTAAAGTTAACGGTAACTTTAAGTACTTCCCATGTAAAAACTATTATAGCCTCGACATTTTCGCGTAAGAGTTTTCGACTTAGAATATTCTACAGAATCTGTCAGTGAAAGGACGTACAAGCTATTTGGAACACCCATAATGCCATTTATAAATATATCGTCTTTAAAATAATTTAAAGAGGCGTTTGTCTTTTAGCTGAATTCCAGTATGAGCTGTTGGACTTGATTATTAAAGTCTATAGAATTTCTCAAATAGCGGCTGAGACCAGAATGAAATGGATCTTATTCTGTGATATTAAATTCCTCATTTCGATTTATCAAGTTTAATTGAAAAACGCAATAGAGTATATTTAGTTGAGTATATTGCATTAAAATTTTCATTACTACATGAAAATATTATTTTATTAATTTTTTTACTACTTTACGCCGCAGATTTACTTTATATTTCCATAATTATCGTTATCAATTAAGGTACTTTCGAATTACTTCCAAATTTATTTATAAAATAGGAAATCGATTAAACGGCTGTTGTATAATTGCTAATTATTAAAGGATCAAATTTGAACCAGTTCTTTGGATTAAATAAGGCAAATAATATTTTAGCGCCAAATGTAAAATTAATATATTATGATTTTTTAATTAACGACATGTTAAGTAGAAGAAGTGGCGACCTAAAGTATGATTAAAAATAACTCAGATTGAGTGTCTGACATTACAAATTTAACAGGGCATATGTGAGAAATTTCTGGAGCACGCGAACGACACGTGCACGTGGCAATTTTCATCATCAATTCCAATTGCAATCGAGATCGAAGAAATTAATTGCGATTAAAGGGCTAAAGGGTCTGTGAGCGCCTAAGTTCGTTCCTGATATGTATGTACGGAAGAACCGGTTGGTTTCCTGTGGAAGAATGTCAAAGGTTTCGGAATAACAATGGACAGGCCGAAACGATCGAACCATCATGTGGAGTGTGCGCGAGGCGTCGGGCCATTAAGAAGAAAGAAGCCTCGTCTCCGGCGTCTCATTTGCTCGGCGGCGGACGGACTGATCTGTTGCTCTCCGGACTCCGATTTTCCCTGCAGCAGGTAAGTCGTCGAGAGGCAGATGTTAGAAAGAGACTATTGAATTTTCCACCTTGCACATGAAAACGCACCACGTGTGCACATTCTATGTATGTGACGTCACGATGCATCGGTCATTGGTAGTCTTACGTAACCGCTCGGCGTGTTCGAGCGGCTAGTTGAACGGACACCCGGAGGTGCTGAACGTTTGCATTTTCCTCGACGTTTTATGTATGAAATGCGTGTCGTGTGGCCGTCGTTATCGCGATCACTGTCGCCGAGCGAACTGTCAGCGAGCTGTCCGGAGCAGGAGGAATGATATTGATATCATTATCAATATCATGATGACAGGCACGATATCGGTACATGCGGAATGCAAAGCTCGTATTAATGTTCGCGAAATCGACATGTGGACTACTTGTTGATCGCGTACTTTTTTCCTACACTCGTAATCTTGACTGCGAGGAAAGAACTGTGCTACGAGAAGGAGGAAAGAAAGAAGGATGGACTCGCGTCACTTGATGACGAAATGAAACGGTTGAGCAAGGCGAATTGATGTAATTGCCATCTTATCAGCAAATACGATAAAGTTAATTTCGTGTCGACAATTTACGCAAAGCCGACTAAGTCGTAAGGCAATTTGAGATCATAAATAAGAAGTGCATTTTAAAGCGTCTTCGTGACTAATGTGAGAAACATATACGCACTATGAGCGATTCAGATATATATCTTAGTAAAGGTAAATGAATATAAAAGAGACATAATGACATGTCGAAGTGAACAATACAAGTGTTTGAATTTAAAGCAAATTGATGTATAAACGTTAATGTTTTTTCCTCTTTCGTGTTGTATGCAGAATACGTTACGTCGAGGTAACATTAAGTTTAAATGCTCCTTAAAATAGGGCTTTCTTCTATCTTCAACTATAATATTTATTACATAAAATAATCATTTACAGTTTACAGAATTGATCTTCGTTTTATTGCACATTTAAATAGAAAAAAATATATTGTTGTCTTTAGAGAAAGTTTTGAAACTTTTACGTTCAAATTCTTATTTTATATAGCTGCCAATAACTTCTAGGTCTTTTTATTTACAGTTTCTCATTTTAATTTTCAAATCTCCCTGTTCATTTAAGTATATGTTTTCTTTTTAAAAATAAACATTAATTATTTTGATTTGATATTTCAGACGAAATGGCAGAAATAAAAACCTTAGGATGGATAGACTATCTAGTTATAGCGGTGATGCTGTGCATAAGTGCTGGAATTGGTATTTATTACAGATTTAGTGGAGGACGCCAAAAAACTATGGAGGTAATTGTCATTATTAGGTTCTCTTGATAAAATAAATGTCTTAAAACAAGGTTACTTTGTTTTCTAACGCTTTGTGGTAATAAAGAATAACGTGTTTCACAGGAATACTTCATTGCAAGTCGATCAATGAGTATTGTACCAGTTGCTATCGCTTTGGTGGTCTCTTTCATGTCTGCTGTTACGCTGCTCGGTGTGTCCGCTGAGAATTACACATATGGGACGCAATTTGTCGCAATAAACCTATCATATCTAATAGGTACTCCGATGGTATGCTACGGATTCCTCCCAGTATTTTTCAAATTACAGGCGACAAGTGCCTACGAGGTGAGTCCAACAAAATTTAATTTCACTCCGGTAGGAACACTCCTACGAGTTTTCTCCTATATTATATAGTATATTTGAATATATACTTTTTTAGTACTTAGAGAAACGTTTCGGAGTAAGAGCTAGGATGATGGCTAGTTTTGTTTATTGGATTCAACTACTCTTGTATTCAGGAGTGGTGCTTTATGCTCCTTCTCTCGCCTTGGAGGCAACCACAGGAATGTCTAAGACTGCCAGCATCATTAGTATTGGCCTCGTGTGTGCCTTTTACTCAAGTATAGGCGGTATTAAGGCCGTGCTGATAACCGACGTATTTCAAGGCTTACTTATGTTTGCCTCCGTGTTTTTGGTTATTGGCACAGCTGCAATTAATGTTGGAGGATTGGAGCAAATCTGGGAAATTGCAAAGCAGGGCCAACGGCTTGAGTTTGATAGGTATCATGTTGATTTTTTTTATATTAATTGCATAAACTTGATGCAATTGGTACACCTACACTCTAATTAATGTTTTATTTTTGTTACAGTATTGATCTCGATCCAACAGTAAGACATACCTGGTGGTCTCTTACGTTTGGTGGTTTATGTACATTTTTATCACTTTATGGAGTGAATCAAGTACAAATACAGCGTACGCTGACTGTAAAGTAGGTTCCATATATAATTTAAATAGTATTGGATAAAATTAATATTTACATTAAATATATTAAAGCAATTGCTATTGTTCTATATTTAATCGTATATAAAGTAAGGGTAAACAAATAATTTTAATTTTTTTTATTGATTATCTTTTTTTAATAAACGATTAAATTACGATTGAAAAAAGTAGAAAGAGAAAAAGCTGCATTAAATAAATTTTATTTCAGAAATATGAAGGCTTCGCAAAGAGCCATGTGGCTGTCTTGGCCCATTTTGACGCTTCTTTCGATCACAACTTGTTTTTCAGGATTAGCGATATACAGTAAATATTACAAATGTGATCCGTTTCTTCAGAAAAGAATTACTTCGCCTGATATGCTTATGCCATTGTACGTTATGGACACAGTGTCTCACATACCTGGCTTACCAGGCCTCTTCGTTTCAGGTAACGCTTATACGAAGCATTGTTTCTGGCTTAATGTTTCGTAGTACATTTTATTTTGTTTTATTTATATTACATATTACAGATTAGTAAAAATATTTGAGATAATATGTATCCAGGTAGCAAGCTGACGTTATTTATCGTCATTTTGAAGTCAATAAGTTCTTTTTGCTAAAATATTTTGATGTTAAAATGACGACAAATAACGTCAGCTTATTAGCTGGGTACTTAAAATATAGTTTTATATACATAATTTCAAGATAATGTTTAAAACGTAAATACTTAAAATATGGTATCATATTTATAACTCCAAGATAATTTTGAAACGAATAATGTAGATAAATTTGCAATATTAATGTTGAACTTTTACATGTATTTTTTTAGGTATTTTTAGCGCAGGTCTGAGCACTATTTCAGCGGCGCAAAATTCTCTGGCGGCAGTAACGTTGGAGGATTATGTAAAACCCATATACAAAAAGTGCATTGGTCATGAATTCTCCCCTGCAAAGTCAGCTTACATCGCTAAACTGCTCGCTCTTACATTCGGTATTATTTCCATTGCGCTGGCGTTTTTAGCGCAATTTTTGGGCGGATTACTTCAGGTAACACTCATTTCTAGGTAGCACATATGTTTTATATGTGTTTGTAATGTTTTGAATACATTTGGGAAGCAAATAAAGAACCAATATGCTCTATTAGAATGATTATCTTTAAACGTAATTTTCAGGACGATAAAATCAAATTTTCTTATCATATATTATATAAATATTCTTATAGGCTTCCTTAACTATTTTCGGAGTAGTCGGCGGACCGTTGTTAGGCATTTTCACGCTTGGCATGGGCACGGAGTCGGCGACGGAAGGTGGTGCGATAGCCGGTGCTCTCACGGCATTCTCATTTTTATTCTGGATCGTATTCGGTCAGCCGCGTCCGACTCCACCTAAATTATCGACGACTATCGAAGGCTGTAACAATAATATTGTAAACATGACAACATTTGTTTTGCAGAACGTCACGACCGCATCCAGGTAAGTAATTCGTCGAATATCAGCTATATGTACGCAATATTATCTAATGAATTATCATATCTCCTTTTCAGAAGTACCGGCGATAGTTCATATTTCTATTTGTATCGCATTTCGTATATGTGGTACTCTCCTCTCGGATTCTTAATAACATTTATACTTGGACTGGTTATCAGTAATCTATCTCGTTTGTTTATTAAACAACAAGATGATTTAGATACTGATCTATTCTTTCCTGTAATAGCGCGTCGTATACAGGAAAGACGACGTAATGATGAAGAAAATGAAGGAGATTCTCCGTTAGACAGAAAGTATTCTTTCAGTGATGTAATTCACGAAAAAGATAATGCCGCCGATAAAATCTGTACAAAACTTTAATAGTTTAATTGCAATCTAAGATTACAATTATGAGAAAGATTAATGTGTATTAAACATTCCGTATTTATAATCATTGAAAATTTTCGTTTGAGTCAAAATTATAGAAAGAAAAAATACAAATATCTCTGTCATTCCTTCAGATTTACATGATACTTGTGATACAATTTAAAAAAAAAACTGGTTTAGTAATTTTTATTTAAGGTATAATTACTTAATGGTATAATAGTAAGAATAGTATTCATTGTATCTAGCAGAATAATTTTGATAGATGCATAATTTGTTTATTATTATTTTTTTATCTGTTTTGTTTCAATACGTTAGACAATTTTGTGTTAAAACACAAATGCTATGTCTTCCATACTACGTTTGGCACTGCCACTTTATACTTTTTCTGTATATAAGCAGAAATTTCTTGTAAACAGAATGATGTTTTGAAAATGTTATGTGTGTTTTATGTAAAAATTTTGCAGTTGAACATATCATAGTAATACCGTAATAACTTTAGTTCCTGTTACATGCGTAATGATCATAGACATACACATGAGGGAAATCTACCTCTTAGAAAATCTTGACAATATTTAGCAGTGCAAGATACCAAGGACAATGAGCTTTAAGGCATTACACTTGTAATATATGTAGCTATAATAATTGTCCAATGGTAAGACATAAGTTATATAGTCGTTTGTACGTGTTTTTTCCTTGCTGACAAATATTTACGGCAAGATACAATTATCCGATTATTTAGGAAAAGTTACTATTTTTTATAGAATAATGTAATCACGACAATAGTAGTTATCGATTTTATTACTGTCGTATTTACTTAAAACAGAGCTCAAATAGGTTCATATAAATGAAAAAAAGGATATATATATATATATATACTGTTCATAATTTTTTAAAATTTTAATTTAAGAATGTACGATATTGTTGCAGTATTTTTCTAAATACTTATTAATATTTAGTAAAAATTATACAGAAATTTGTAGTAATAATGTTGTTGATATTTAAAGAACCAATTAACAAGTTATATTTAACAGAGTGTATCGAGTATCCAGTATTTGTTTAAATAAATAATTTTTTTTGTGTTAAAAATACGATTGTGTTTTGTAATTATTGTATAACTGTCAATTTGTACGATGGACATGTAATTTTATATTAAGATCGACGCATGAACAGTTTAAGAGATTATTTTACGTAAATATAATAACCAGGAAACATCAATTTAAGTATGGTGATTATGCTTAGCAATTAGAAAGAATCACCTAAATAGCCGATACTTATATAATTTCAACGATTATTAGCAAACTCCTTCAGATTTATATAAGTTTACTTTTACAGTTATTCTGTACATTAGATGTAGATCTCCCAAAGTCTTCAATAGCATTAATCAAATCTAATATCAATAGCTACGTCATTAGATGGCTAAAAAAGTACTCGATGATTTCAGTATGTGTAAAAAAATTTTATTTGGTTTTCGAGTCGTGATTCTTCTACTCAGTTCTGCAGTTTTGTCTACATATACGCAATTACTGGCTTCCTCGGAAGTCCCGCGGTATGGAGCGAGCAAAAAGAGATAGGAAAAGAGAAAAAAAGATCTTTCAATTTATGTAAAAACATGGCACACCATCGTACGATGGGTGGAGGGGAAAAAGTACCAAGGTGGCAGCGGAAAGCTTCTGGTTCGTTCGGATTGATACGCCAGATTGAACCAACGTCGGCCAGTTGAAACCAGTTTCAATTTATGCGAGTCTGTCGGACCGCCGATCGAGGTTCTTTATGGGCCCTTTTTAATTATTTTTCCACTGAAATGCGTCGGCAGAGGCGGGGGAGGAAAGGGGAGACTATGAAGCAGCGCCCGGTGTTTGAGTTTTCTTCCTGGACCGGGTGACCATTCGTTAATGATCAATTAAGTCATTAGTCTAATAGAAGCTAGTGCCTCGTCTTCGTCCGAGATGTCAAATGTCTCGATGACCTTCCTTTGCGCGATGATCGGTTTCCTTGACGTGTGCTCCCGACGCTGCCCGCGTTTAATTTGGCACTCTTCGCATTATTTTGTTAATTATAGACAAGAAGAGACGAGAGAATTATGGCTCACGCGGAAAAGGTAGTCCAGCTTTGCGTTAAACTCTCTCATTTATCGAATTTTTAGAAAAATTTGTAGATAAAGAGAATATATTTCTTTAACTCACAATCAGTTTTCGATTGTCAATTATTCTATCGAGAATTTGTATGTAACAAAAGATAATTTATATTTCTTTAATCTAGATTTTAATTATCAATTATATTCTGTTGACAATTTTCATAAAATAAAAGCAGTTATAATTTAATTTAATATAAATTGTATAATTATGTCTATAACATAAATTAATATTAATTAAATAATTGTAATGTTATATAAATTTTATGTGACAATCTCTTCATATGTACATACATGTATATATCGCTATATAAAATTTAATTAATTGGCAACATTTTAATGCAAGACGTTACTTGCTATGTGGCACTGTTCAAAAATCGTATGGACGCATCATCGTCTCTTTTTTTATTTTTTTCAATTATATATGTAAATAATTAGTTCATAGAATAATGAGAGACTTTGTAATTTTCTTTATTCCCGCGCTCTCGTTGTATTATTTTTGACAACATGTTTATGATTATCTTTGAGTTTCGATGTCAACAGTAGGTCTTTGTACGTACGCGTCTTGGATTCTAGTAGGAATAAAGTTAGTTTCGTGTGTTCAACCGCGTCGCGGAGTGATGCATGAGAATAATAATTCATTTGTTTTCTATGTAATGATACATACGCGTTTTTGTGTTTTGATGTATAATTTGTCAATTTTAGAATCACGCATAAACGAACGCACAAATAATCCGGTCAATGTAACATGAATTGCCACGACAGTTTTGACCTTAACAATCT
>VBVR01005023.1:0-13090 GCA_011638315.1 Tetramorium parvispinum | reverse complement strand
ATATATAATATGTACATTATAGTATTTTGAAATTACCGTAAAGTGGAAATGTAATAATATTCCTTTAAAAATATGAAATTGATTTCATTTTATAACTAATTTACTTTTAGATTAGCATTGTTATTTTTAATCGTAATATAATTTCAAAAAAAGGAATTGAAAACATTCAAAATTCATTATTACGTCTATAAACATATTTTAATTCGACGAACAGAAATAATCTTAAAAATAAATTTTTGAAAGAGATATCTCTCTTTGCAAATAAAAAGCGAACCGAGTCGTACGATTTATTTAATTTAAAGTTGCTGACGTGAGAAGGATTAAGAAAAGTACAGGAATATATTCTCGTTTGCGTTCGAAGTGAGTGGCATAATGACGCGGGTGAAATATAATAGACACGACGTTAATCGGCATGTCGCGATGCTGCGAGAGGCTTGACCTACGCAAATCTGTTCGGGTAATAGGTATACGCGCGAAAATATGAGCGCAGGTAATAAACGGGCGCGCACGCGGATACGATGCATAAATTTATTATACCGCTTCGCCGCGTTCGTACAAATTTTCCGCAAACCGTGATGAGAGCGGGACATTAACGCGGCCGCCGCGGCGTGCCGAAATATGGATTCCTGCCTCATCGCCGGGCAAGCTGACGTTGCTCGAAGTCATCGCGCGACTCGCGTGCGTTGCCTGTCGAATTTGTCCAATATCTCCGGGGGACTGCAGCCCGCTATAACGCGACATCGTTATAGCCGGCCTCTCGCTGACTTTATGGACATATTTATGTTTGTCACGAGTCCGTACACAGAATACGCGCGTGCACCGGTGCGTGTGCGGCCAATATTAACGATCAGCTACGCGGCAAAGCAAACGCGTCGTGCCGCCGCGCCGCTTCGCGATTAATATCCACGCTTTCTGCTAGCAGCGGCGTTTGGATTTATAGAACATAATGATATATTTGCCGCGTGCCGTAATTATGTATTACCGCGCTTACACCCCTCCCCTCCCACGTATAACTCCACCTCGTAACGTGCGACGCAAATGTAATGCCTCCTCCGGCAGGTCGGGACAATCCATTCGCGTTCACGCCGTGAGGAGAGTGTATTCATCGTTATTGAGTGGATATTTATTACATCGCGCGCACGATGAAAAATTCATTCGACGTTTCAATACAGATGCGCGTTACAAGGCTCTCCGTTCCAGTATCGATCGCACTCTGCAATCGCGTATTTTCTCTGTACTCGCAACGAGAACATTACAATGACAATAAGCGAAGCGGCGGTTAATGCTTTTACGGGAAATTATTTACGCGAAATATTTTTCGACGAAATTTATATTAAGTGATCCGCGAATTTGGTGCGTTTGTGATACAAATTCTGATGTCTTCTGAAATTTTATAAAAATTCATAATATATATTTTGGTCGATGTTTATATTTCATATTAATATAATCGGGGCCAATCGGAAATAAAAGCTTTTCACTAAGCGGTAACGTGCGATAAAAATGTGTAAAAATTTTCGCATTGTAAATAAAAATGTTTAATATATCTACCCGCCGATCACGTCAACCTTTTTTGTAGAAATGTAAGATTTAGAAATTGCAATTATTCGGTCTTAGTCAGATTCGCAGTTTTTTGGAGGAACGAACACGACCGTCAATCACACTCACGATAAGTCGCTGTAATTGATTGCGAATAAATTGGTAATCCGGCGATAACAGCCGCCCTCGCTAGTGCCAGGCCACATAATTAATTCTGCGGCGTTATCTTTCTGTTTCAGGTGAGTCGAGGCCGTCGAGAAAATGGACGAGCTCTTCCTCTCGGGGCCGTTCAACTCTGAATACGCGTAAATCTTACGTACACGTGTGCGCGAGCAGCCCGGTACGTACTATCGACGCGTATTTCTTTCGGAATACGGCGCGAACCGACAGTTAAACCATCTGGCAGTGTCTGCTATTCGTAGATCAAGCGAATGAATTTTTCCTTGCGGAGGATTACAAGTAAAATTCCTCCGGATTCCTTTATCGCGGAAATAATTTATTCGGGCTACTTTTTGTCTAAAGCGCATTCCTTCTAATTAGTGATATCATATTTATCTTATTAAATAATCTAAAATAGAAAAAATATATCTTACTTTAAAAAACAATATTTAATTTCTCTTATAAAACTGTTGTTTTGCATCTTTGTCAGATGGACATTTTTTGTCAACGTGATTTTTAAAACTATTTTTTCTGCAATCGAGTCTCCTCATGCTATTAATTTTATGAGGAATTGTATAATCTAAAGTACGTATTCAAATACGTATTTTAGCCCAATCTATTCTTACGTGATTTCTTTGTATCGTCCCGTAATTGCAGTCGAATACCAAGTTGCACGACCGTGATAGCTCGTAGTGAATTCCCGTCTGGGACCAACAAATCATGCACCAATCATTTTTGGTAGCACACTAATTGGACGCCGAGTTCGTGGCTCGTCTCGTACCGAGTGGTCGAGTTTATCGATAATTCCTCGCAAAATGCTAATTTACTGATAACCGAGCACAGCCAATTTAGAGACGCGCTCCGTTCTACTATCGCTCATTCCACATACGCCAATGCGTCTGTTATGGTTGTAAAGTGATTTCAAATTCTCTATTCGGATATTTGAATATTACCACGATTTGATCTTCGCAATCGATTTTATTCGACCTATATACCCGCATAATGCAATTATTTGAACATTTACATAGCCGGTATATATTGCACGAAAAAATATCCCAGGTACTTTAAACGTATAAAGTAATAATCAAAATGTACACGCGCATGAACATTCTCTTCCTAAAAAAATATTCGCGATCGATTGTAAAATTCATCGAGGTAAAGGGCATTCTGAGAATGTAAAAATATAAATGAAATGTAAAAAGATTGAAAATATTGTTGGGAACTACAAAAATATCTAAATATTTTGAAAAATTTTATTTCGATGTTTAAAGAAAGCGGTATCTTGTGTAGGTATTTCAAATATTTACATCGACCACTGTATTCGAGACACTGGCCGGCGCTGTAAACGTACGGTACACGGGAGACACTCGCGAGATGCCTCTAAGAAAAGAGCTGTAGTTCGATATCGGTTGTCACGTTATTCGCAACCCGCCAACCTCAAAAGCGAGCAAGGAAACTTCTTGCTCGGTTTGCCCCCTTCCCACCCCGTCGCCCTTTTGTATTGGATCGCCGTGGTGTCTTGTCTCCCGTTCGCCTGTATATCTGCCTGTAGACCGCCGCCGTCGCCTCGTTTTGTACGTTTTTCTTAGAGTCGACAAGCTTGACGCGATCGTGAGCTTGTTCGCCAAGAATTTCCTCGGGAAATACGGGTCTGTCGATCGCGCGCGGGCCACTTAACATAGAAGAAGTAGGTCATCCTCCCTTGCTTCTTTTCGGTCAAGGGCTCTGAACGGAAGATGAGTGTTAGTCGCCTCCGCCGGACGTTGGCGATTCAAAGGAAGATCTGACACAATTGCTCTGCCGTAAATATCAGAATAAAGTATCTCAGAAAATTACTTAGGAGTACACAATACTTGTCTTATTACGAAAGAATAATAATAAGTGGAAATATAACAATTAGTGATAACAAAGCAAATAGAAATATCACTCTTTTTATTTGCGTTTTAAATCGATTTTTTCCCCGAAAGATTATATAGAATTAGGAAATATAATTTCAAGAAATGGCACTTAAGATTATTATATGTCAAGTATCGGAATTATTTCAATGATATACGAGATATTGAAAGTTATTTGCATTCTGATTGCGATCCTTCGTTTCCTGTCAGTCAATAACTCGGAATAGAGGACAATTTGTTAGCTGTATTCATTAGACAGAGAGTGATACAGATGATTTGGGAAATATCTCGGGAGAATATTCAATATGTTATTGAGATGCGCGGACCGTGAAACTTCGATGGCTCTTTGCTCTTGTCAGGCTTACTTATTTGCGTCTTACCTCTGTTCCTCTTTTCCTTTTGGTCAAGAATTCTCGAACAGGAAAGAGCTTATTATTTACTCGAGAAAAGCTATGCAAGCTGAATAATTTTACAAACATTATTAAGGATAACAATATCGAATATTATTCGAGTTTTAATGATTCCATCGATATTTATCAATTTTCTAATATGAAGCTTATTTTTTATCTTATTAATTTGTGATTTTGTAAAACTCCACAAAATTATTTAACTAATTATTCTTTATTATTCTTATTAATTTATAATTTAATTAATTACACAGGCACACAAAAAACAAAAGTGGTTTGGCCTGTATATTAGACTAGTGTATTCCTATGTATTTTGACCCGCTGAATCCAAATCCGAGGTCAGAATTAGTAGTTTAGCTCCTTGTTCCGAGCAAACCTCAAAAAAGGTCAAAATTCCGTAAATTTTGACCTTTTTTTTGAGGTTTGCTCGGAACAAGGAGCTAAACTACCAATTCTGATCTCGGATTTGGACCTTGGATTCAGCGAGTCAAAATACATAGGAATATACTAGTTTAGTATACAGGCCAAACCACTTTTTTTTTGTGTGCCTGTGTTATTATTAATTATTCTTTTAATCAAATAATTTCTTTCAATTAGTTCGTCGATATAAGCGATGTTAGATATGCATTTATTATGCATTTATTATATTTATTGTATAAAAGCTTACTTGAATGAATATGTGTATGTTCTCATTCAGGTTATACAACAATTTAAAATAAAATCCCGAGACAGCGTTATTCATTACAGTAGAGAGATTATCGCACTTCAGGGTCAGATTTTCTTCTGTTAAACATCGCGAGAGTCACGCACGCGTTCCAGCGGTCTATCTTAACAGCCACGTGAAGTCTCGTGATAGCATCTGGACATCTTATATTCGTGTTTGCGTAATTACCGCGATTTTAACACGTTCGTGATTCATATCGGATACCATTCGCTTTATCCGCGCACGCTCGCTATAATCCCGCAGAAGCGCGAAGTACGAAGCCCGCGGCGTGGGCTTAGTTCGTAAGCTGGTACCTTGGGCATTTGTAATTAAGCAAGTGCTGGAGACATTACGATACGCGATGCAGTTTAGTATTCTCGCAAGTTCTCGCAAAGGAAGCGTCGGTCGACGATTATCAAACAATGAGCTTTCATTCTCGTCTGAATTTTTATCGCGGTGTTAACAATTACGAATTTCGAAAATCGTTCGGAGAATCGAGCTTTTTTTTTTAAAAAAAATAACGAAGGTCAGCAGATTTTCTCATTTTGTCCGTGTGGAAATCCGCTGAATGCATAATCATCAACGCGTCCGATGTACATTACTGAACGGATTGACAGTCGGCATTCGACGTTATCTGACCACGTTTACGGAAATAGATATGCGAGATAAATGGTGCAGCTTAATTGGAACGCCGATATGGCGTAATGGCAACGACGACAATGACGAGGAACGATATAGCACATCGCTTCCTTCGTTTCCATCTGTATCGCGCTTTAAACCCCGGATTGCCTGGATTTGAGAGCCTGATGGATTTGTACGTGCCGAAAGGACAATGCGGCAGAGCTGGAAAATTTTCGACAATTTTGTGGGTCAACGAAGTAACTTCATACCGTCGAAAAGATTCCCGGATGATCAATATTTGCTCTCGACAGGAGAGTGAAATAGAAAAATATTTTGTTTGTTTCGATTTCGTGCGAAAGCGAGACATCTTGTTTGCGTTCTTTTCGTTCGCGAAGAAAACGTGCCGGTTCCGCTGTTAAATTGGTTTTCCATTTTAATGAAATTTTAACAAAGTGTACAATTTAAAAAGTAATTTGTTATTTCGACTGCCCCCGGAAATATTTCTCGCGATAATACACCGCCGGCGCAATCTTTGCCGATTAAATGAACTGTTGCGACAGAGCTCGTACTTCCGGTCAAGGGAAACAAATATCGCGCGCCACAACGTCGCTTGCAGCGCAAAACGTTAATAACCGGGAGTGATGTATGGCCGAAAAGTTTATATTCCGGCCAGACGCGGGGGTATTATGATAGATTACGCAACATTCCGCGCGGAGGGTGCTCAACGAAGTTAACAAGTTGATTAGTCGGCGTGGCGACGATTTAAATAACGTTACGTCGTGACGCCCACGCCGGCAGCGTAGCGGCGCGGGGTATGGAGTCGACATGGGGATAAATATCCGCCTAAAAGATTGTAAACAATGTAATTTACGAAGATGTTAATTTCAAAGCTGTAGTTTACGTCGAGTTACCCCAATTGACAATGGCACAGGAAACCCAGTCTTCCAAATTTCATTATATGGTGATAGCGCGAAAAAGTCGAAATCTTTAAAGCAACCTTTTTTTAGTTTCTTTCTTTGCCAATATCTCGCTGAATTGATATTGAAGATTTTAATATTTTAATATTTTTTATTTTATTATTTTAATATATATGCATAAATTGTACCACTAATTATTCAGATTAATTATTAATCTCGAATATTAAGAGGGAGATTATAGTTTCTAGGATAGTCGGTTCAGTTAATTAGTTCGTCTGGAGATATCGGCAGATGTCTTTAAATAACTAAAGATTCTCAGTGGTTTGCGAGAGCCACAAAAACTTTTCTTTAGCGAATAGCCAAGTACACTTGCATAATTGCATCTTGGCTAATATAATGTTTGGGAAAGACATGAAAAATTATCAAAATTAGTTCCAATATTGGTTAAACCGATTATCATATTAGCACCGTGTTAAATCTTTATATTATATGCATACAGTACAATCTTGCTAAGTTATTTATGTTTAAAGCTGCTTTCTATTTAGCTATTAATTTTTATTATTCAAATTATTGTTGCAGATAATTAGAGAATAATAACATATTCATTTCTATGATTCTCTAATGATTTATAATAATTACGATAGTCTCTTCGCAAACAATATTATGTTATTTATTTAATGCATTCGATACACATTATTCATTTGAATTTTTAGGTGTTATCTACGAGAGACAAAGGTACTAGCCATAAAATATGCAAATACTGAACAATGAGCCATTTGCATTAATCATAAAAGTAGTTACGATAACAATTCGTACAATAAATAACTAAATAAACGAAAGGCGCGGCGATGTTAAACATCGGTTATAAATTCAGCGATAATTTTCGCGAAATATATATGTACAACCGTAAATTTCCCTACTTTTCATCGATAATAAGAATAGCGTAAAACTCTCGAGTGGAATGTCCTCGTTAGATTCGCGATTACGTTCGTAGCGCGGGACGTTTCTTAAGCCGCGGGCTTATGCTCACGAGAAACTATAGCCATGACCGTCAAATAACGCGAAATTGCCGGCAAATAATACGAAAGTGTGTGCAGTTTCACGTGGAATGTGGCCCATTGGCGAATTTCGCGGCGCGGCGAATTATTATGGCGGTGACCATTCAAAGCGGGATATGCAAAGCAGAAACTTAACAGTGCTTGCTATCCGCGTAAAGCACGGAACTTTTACTTCGCTCCTCTCGGAGGTTTTCCGCTCGCCCTCCGCGCGTCTCCCCGCGTTCTTCGATCTGCAACTTCATTACCCGAGACGGCAATCCTCAGGCCGGCCTCTCCTTACGGAAAAACTCGTCGCCGTTGTTGTTTCTCTCTCGTCCTCCTACAATTTTTCGATTAAACTTAGCTGTTATAACGGACAAGTGAAGAAAAATAACATGATCGCTATCGCGTCGATCATTTAAGCAGCGATCGTGCTCCCAATATCGTAAGGATTAACGTGCTTTTAAGTTGAGAAATCCGCTGTGCTGTCGCGTTACGTGAGCCGCTGTTTCGTTACATGATGCCGCGCCGAAAGAACGATAGTGTCATTTTATGCTCCATCAAACGAAGATCGATACTGTAGATAGCTTCTAGTGGATCCATCTTGATGATGCAAATGGCTCAGAAGGGTGTTTCACATTCGGTGTAACTTGCTTTAACTGGATAACTTTGACGTAACGTGCAATATAACTTGCAGCTTCATCATATTTCTACATATGTAAATAGGTTCCCGAGATTAACGTCTCTAATTTACATCTGCGATTTATATTTCAACCGGCGTAAGATTTACGTTTCTTCGTAACGTAAACTCGTAAAATATTAACTCAACTTTGACAAATATCGGAATGTATTTGTACGTTTACCTATAGAACCTATGCATTATGCAATTAATTATGTAATTTTAGATATATGTTGGTAGATCTGAGGTCAACGTAGCTTTGGCAGCTGTGAATTTCGACTTATACGGCTTGCAAATCGAAAAGCTTACGTCATTCCGCCGCTTTTTCCCTCGCAAACAACGTGGAAATGTCGTCTGACGACTATACGCCTAGCATTTGCGGGGCAAAAGCTGGCGAACGTTGAAGACTTTCAGCAAAAAGCTTCATCGGGAAAGCCATCTCGTCAAAGACTTCTTTCCTCCTACTGCCTCCCTTTGCCACACGCCCACAAACAAATACATATGTGTAGGCGAACGGTACGTCCGAAGCTCGATCGATCTTCCTAGGAACAGAAATCCCTCTCGGGAGATCGCGTAACGCTTATCCTGAGTACATATGTGAGCTCATTTCCATTGAGCAAAGTTGAGGAGTGATGCTGGGAAATGTGTTATATAAGCATTGGGCAAAAGACGGCTCGGGAATTTCAAGTCCAGGACATCTGATAACTCTCTTATTCATTAAAATCACATTTGAAGTCTTGATGAAAAATTCCCTTTAGGATTATTTTATAATAAAAAAGCATATTAAAGTAGTTGATGAAAATTTTAAATGATTACGAGATCTTGTTTAAAATTTTTTTCAACAACTCTTGCCTACAAATGTGGCCAATTAAAAACATAAATGTTTACTTTACTTAATTATTTTTAATTACTTTGAAATTATATTGAATTCTTTTATTTAGATACATGTTATATAATTAAATTTTATTTCAGATCTCCTTTGTTTTTTATTCAAACTTATATATTATCTAAATTAAAATTCATTTGTGAGTACATTTTAATACATTTTTCCGCATGCGGATTGCCAGTAAAATTTTTAAATGGTACGTATTTTTTTTATTAATCTTAACGATTAATATTAATATAAATTTTTTAAAATAATACATTGTTCACTTCTTTCGTTAATCCATTTTTTAATTCAATTACATAAAATATGTTTTAATTGAAAAAAATATAGAAATTTACGAAGAAAGCATTTAATTAACACTGCCTCGAAAAGATAGTGTTAATATTTCTGTAAAGTACTCATGATGCCTCTATTATTGAGTTACATTTTTACTTACAGAACTCAAATATTATCTTATTTCTTTCGCAGAGTTGCCGAAAGCGAATCCTCCGAGGCTTTTTAGCCACCTTGCTTGTATATTTACGCTCTAATCCACACGCGTTCTAATTAAATAACCCGCAGACCGCAGGTGATATTTAATTAGAGCCACAGTAGTTATTTTAGTCATGATATTATTCTAGCGAAAAAAGGGGTCGACGATTCTTTTGTGCGTTTTAGCCGGAGGAAGTTTAGCCTCTGGCAAAACAAAGAAAAAAAAGCTATTTACCGGACATGGCAAAGGTATATGAAAATATGTGCGTAATGCATGAGCTAATTTTAAACTTAAGGTATTGCAATTACTTTTATTGTTCCACTAACTGGAGCAAGAAAATGTAACTAATATCTATAACAAAATCCATTAAAGACTACATCATTCCAAGTTATACGCTCAATTTTTTGCTATCACTTTGTTGGTTCGATCCTTAATAACACGCCTCTTCCAATATCGATTCCTTACTATTATTACTTCACCACAATCTCCTGTGCCACCAATATATATGAACGCAGCATTATATACCTATTACTTGACTTCGTCCAATTAGGTCAACACGGCTCATTTGCAAAAACTTATTGTACTTTTGTATACTTGTGGAATAAGCTTCTCTCTCTCACAAATCTTTCCATTTCATTCATTGTAGAAATAAAGTTTTAATTATTTCTACGATAGAAAATTTAAATATATAGGTTCTAATTATTTCTTTAGAAATTTAATTACTTAATACAACTGAAGCTATTATTTTTTTTTATATAAGATAATCTTTATGTTTATAATATAATATATTATTTAAGTATTATTACTTGACATTATTTTAGTAACTTTTTAAATTTTTTAATTCAACTGATTTTTTTCAAAACTGTTTAGTATAATTTATTACCTATTTATACTGTAAATAAAGCAATACGAAACGCGTGACACAGTTTATTTCAACAAAGTAATCCACGGTAATAATTTTGAATTTATCAGAAATAATTCGCCTGACGGAACACGCACGCACCCTCGTTTCCCGATTTCATTCAGTCAACTTTCAGCAGGATATTATTGTAATCCTTTGTCATTGACGCGAGAACTTTACAGTTCCGGTTTTTCAGACTACGAATTCGCACAATGCCCTGACCCATTAAAATATGCAACAAATTTTCTATATACGGTGCGATGGATGAAATTCATGTGCGTCAAATTCGATATGTGTGATATATATATTTTTAAATAAGAGATGTATACATGTATAGCTTTTTTGTCAATTATTTCTTAACAATTATTATCGAGTTCAACATTCGGAAAATTGAAAAAAATTTTTATTGAAATATAATCGATCTGATATTTAACAAAATAGAATGATTATTTTTAAAAAATTCACGTTGCAAATTTAATTAAAATAAAATAGAAAGTCTATTGTATCTATTATAAAATATTTTAATATGTATCATACAGTATCATAGCAACTATTTTACTCGGTGAAGCAATGTTAAACGATTAACAATCATTAGTATTTCGTAGAAATCTTGCTCACGATAAGAGATTAATCATAATTCGAATAGAGAATGCTATACTAGCGGAAATCGTATCGATGTAATTTCGATTGTAGGTGAACAGAAATTGAAGTAATCTTATATTCACGCACTTCACAAGAGACTTTGATTATTTTATATCAAATGTAGCAAGATAACGAGAAAGTTAAAATTCTTTTTTCATTTATATCTCATAATTTTGAAAGAATTATGTAAGTATAATAGTTATTTTTCAAAAAGTGTGAATTTCCAGTCGGGAAAGGATAACTAAAATTACATTTTGATATTATGAATATGCATATAAAAAAATATCTGTCTTTATTCGAGATAATGGAGATGCAATATAAAATGTAATTGGCGTAAAATAAAATACATAAGATCGACATGGAACAAGATAAATTGCAAGGTTCTTGTCATAGAAACAGAGAGGTGGACGAGCCGCAAAAAAGCGAATCATTTCTCATTATTATTCCTATCTTTCTTGCAGCATGTGGCACGTGTTCGCGATATTATTGAATTCTCTCCGTCGCATTTTTCGTTTCTGAGCACGGTTCACAATTAAATGCGCAGCAATAAATCGCTCGAAATGATTATAAAATATATCGTTGCACGGCATAAACGTCCCTTATTGTCGCGTCGGAGAGGTAGAGAAAACCGAGAATTTTTCTCCAATAAGAATCCGCTGAACCTATTTTGCATACGTATATATTCACACGAGCACGTTCGTACACGTGTGAAGAGCGAGTGTACGGCCGAAAACCGATTTGTGCCAGCCCTTTACGAGACGGGGCGAATTCAGGATCGTGCAAACACTCTCCGAGATCAAATGCAGACATCTTGTCCCTGGAAATTCTCTGGCATTGGCCAATCTCTGAAAATTTCAATGCACGCATGAAGGCGCGCATTAATAATACCTTATAACTTAATGTTCGTTTCTCTCGAAGGAAAAGAATAGGTCATATAATAGCATAATAAATCATAATTTTTCGTCATTTAAATTTCTTCAATCAGTTCACAATTAAGGTAATCTTTTTCCAGTTAGATTGAATGTTTCCACTTTCAGCAATGCAATATTTTATTTTTACCAGTTGTAGGAGGAAAATTGCAGATAAAAGAATCAAATTTCAAGAATTATTTACGACAGTATTTTATTCGATATCGTATCGTGGTTTTATTTGGTATTATTTATGGTAAAAAACAAAACAAAAAATATTGAAAAAATAGTTGCGAAATTTATTATGGAGAATAATAGAGACATTGTTGTATAATATATTAGAATGTTGTTGCTTTTGGATTTGAAATGCGAAATATGCCCCTGGAAAAATCGACGTAACGTCGCTGGCGAGAGATTAAATTTTAAATAGTTGCGATATTTTTCCAAATGGCGTAACAATGGCCACCGTTTATTTAACACCGACTGTTACTTTCGCCCCCGATAAATTCACGTCCGCGTGCCGCGCTAAATTCATTATTGTTTTCCGGTGTCAATGTGGCGGTATGGGCGATATTAATTTTTGCGCATCGTCTCCCGCGTATAAATTAGCCGACGCCCGTGTGCGCGCTCCAATTAATCGCATATTGACAACGACTGGGGTGCACGCGTCCCTGCAATGACGAAGGTTTATTGAAACGTGCGCGTGCAAGTAATCGAGCGTGCCGAGTACGATTAAGCGATGTAAAAACGCACTGTTACATTTTCCGAAACGGAACACCGGCGCGCCTCGCCTCGCCTCACATACACGCGTTACAGTTTTAATTATAGCCAACGCATTCTTCCGGCGGAACGGCTCTATACTCACGGTCAATCAACGGCCGATTCGATTACGCCGATAATCGAATTGTTCTGTTCGTTGGAACAATTTTTTTCGCCGAGCTCGCGTCCGCTCTCTCCCGTCCCAGATAACGTATATACGACGAGCATAAGAGCCCTGTTAATGCGTGCACTTTGATCTGGAAACTATATTCTCTTATCATTTTTATTTATACTTTATAGCTTCAGTTAATTTACTTATTTACATATTTTGAAACTTATAAATGCAAGTAATTAATTAGATTATTAATTAGATTCCGGTAGGAAATAACAATTTAAGTAACATTTCCGTTTGGAAGTGTCAATTAATAGCCGGATATTGGAGGTAATATTTATTATTCGTTTAAAATATTCCGTAAATTAAAATAATAAATATACCCTTAGAAAAATTTACTTTAAATGTAGCTAAAGTTTTTAAAAGTAATCTTTCAAATCGAAGAGTTTACTTAAG
>VBVR01005022.1:0-13092 GCA_011638315.1 Tetramorium parvispinum | reverse complement strand
GCATTATACATGTGTTATACATATACAATAAGAAATACAATTAATAATTATTAATATGATTTATAATAAAAGAGTGAAATATGCGCATAAATATTTTTTTATTTTTTTGTTCATCCGTGATACGTGGATATTGGATTTACACATAGTTTTTTTTACACCAATTCATGTAATATTGTAATCCTGGGCAGATAAAAATTTATAGAATTTTGTGAAACGGATTCCTATCGGAATAATTTAATTATTTCCTAAATTTCTGTTGAATTTTCTAAGAAAAACATATACATACACACGCACTCTTGATAATAAAATGTATACTCGTAAAATTCCAATTCTATAAGTTTTAGATATCATTTCATTAGTATACTTCGCGGTTAGTGTAATACAATGAACATTAAACACATTAACAATGAAGACATAACGAGCTGCATTGTCAGCTCGATGACGCTTATGGGAGAATTATCTTCCAAACATAATAAATCAATAAATAAACTGTGTTCCATGATGAATTAATAAGTTTAGTCTGATCTAATCTATCCATTTTCTATCCAGGACAATAGATCTGTGAGAAGTCGCATTTATTTGCAATACTATTATACTGACATAATGTAAATATACATTTAATATATGTTTCACAGATCGCATTATAAACAAATTCGTTACTTATCGACATTATACGCAACGAGTAAAATTATTCAGTTACGTAGCTATGATGACATTGAAACGTACAAGTATAAAATTCGAATTAAAATAACGCTCAAAATAATTAATGTATCGAAAGATAATTCTCACGTCTTTCTTACTTATCGAACTTTTAATTCGTTTTTCAAATAGATATAATTATCTATTTAAAAAAAACCTTTACAAAAATAAAATTTCAGATTGTTTCTTTTTCTTCAATTATTTTTAACTTATCAAGAGAAACCTGCTCGAATAAAGGGAAAAGAATTAACTTTATGCAGATAAGAGATGATACTCCCTAAATTGCTCTGCTGCCTGATACCTTTCCTAGACCTTTACCTTCTCTCAAAATATCTGAGACTTCTCCTTCTTCTGTTATACAGGACACTCGCAAAAAACGCGGATAATAAACTAATCGCTCGCGGATTAATTATCAATTAAAACCTTTTGATTGATTATCAATAAAAGTGCGACGCTGTACGGCACTCCTGTTTACAAAGGTCATGTGAAAATATTCAATTCCGTCAAATAATTCCATAAATAATTCACTTCGAATCGATGATTAAATTAGCGGCATCTCCGAGCAAGAATTAAACTCCAAGCAAAAGAAAAGGGAATCGTTCAATAAATCGACAACTAGAAAAGAAGATGACAAGAAAAAGTGCTTTTAGCTTGATTTAAGCGTTTCATCGGTTCATAGCTCATTTTTCCTATTTTTACTTTTTAATTTGAAAAAATATCACTTTTAGTTAATTAATAATTTATTTGAAAAAAGACGCTTTCTTATGCCTCGAGTTTACTTTTTAGGCTAGTCAAGGTACGGCTGGTAGACGAGGGAAGGGACAATTTGGTCGATCGATCGAACTCTTATCAATTAGGACCGAATGTTTGTTGAAGACAGGGCGTATCCGCAATTAGTCGTAATGGGCATTACCTCGTGTTCTTGACGTAAGAACGTTGTATGCAAGAACGTCATTAAGTATATTTGGCAGGAAGCTAGAAGGGAAAACAAATAATTACACTTCCCCTTAATACTAATAATTTTTTCCTACAATGTTGTAGATAGATGTAATTTATTTTTATTGCACATGAAATACATTTAGAATATGTTTGGTTCTCTGATTTTCTTCGTTCATATGTACATTAATACTATAAGTGTGTAAAAATTAAATAGATATTTTAGAAATTGAAATAATTACGCGCGTGAGATATTTTATAATTAATATATTATATTCTCATAATATTTTCAATTGTATTTCTCTCTTGAAAGTTGCCTGTATATGTTAAATACTTAGCAGAATGTGCAAAAGATAAATTTATCAAATTTATAAAAACTTTTTTTATAAAAATTATTCTATTATTGTTAACAGAAATACTCTATTATTTTTTAATACTTTACCAAGTATGCTTTGTAAAATTGTTTTTATTATTTATGCCTGTAAGAGATTTTAAATTTCCTATAAATTTTAAGCCTCTTAAACATTTTGTAATATTATTCTAATAAGAAAATGTAAATATGTAGTAAATAACCAAACCGATCAATAATATATTAATAGGTGTAATAAACTTGAATTTATGAATGAGCTTTCTACATATATATATTTCTTTATATTTCAGGATTTGACAGATAATGAATAGAAGTCCAGATTTAAAAATTTCCGAACACAAATTTCCACACCCGCGTAATCGTAAACTATAAACCTAAGTTGATAGACCAATCAGAATATTATTTAAAGTCTGAGTAATCTAATAAAATAAAAATAGCAACAAACTTATCTATAAGATGAATTTTAACCGTTACGATTGAATTTCAACCGGTTAAAATTCATTATATGGGTAAGTTTATGCTACTTTTATTTCCATTAGATTACATAGACCTAAGCAATGCTTTGATTGGTCTATCAACTTAAGTTTACGTCTTACGGTTACGGAAATTTGTGTGCGGCAACTTTAAACATTCGTTATAATTTACCGTACCCCATTTCGAGATAATGCATCAATCAATTAATATAATCAATATATAGAGTTTCGCTTCATAAGTTCTTCATGTGTATTCTCAAGTAAATATAATAAATCAAATAATGAAATATCGTTTCAAGATTAAATATTAAACATAATTTACTTTAGCTCATCCATTTTAATGAATCTATAAGATATATTAATCTATAATATTTTTTATTATAATTTGACACATGGAGATACATTTGGTACCTGTATCTAATAATTTTCAGAGATCCGTTTAAGTATATTTATCCTAAAATAAAATATGTTTTATCTCTCACTTCAAAGATGATTGTTTTGTCATCTGATGCCTTTCCTAAGTTTCCTTTTTCTCATTTTTCAAGTTGTTAAGATTCATCGCATTCACATGACACTGGCGAAAATACGGTTAATTAATTACGATCGCGCGAGAATTAATTGTCAGACTAATAATCGTAAAATATAATTACATTTCTCATTATAACACTTGCAATTCCATTTTAAAAAAACTTAAAAATATGTAGAATGTCGCGTATCGAATATTAACGCGTTGATCTGCGAAATTCTGTACGTAATGTATAGAAAATTGTTAATAAAACATTGTTTTTTGTTGATCGTTGAATCGTTTAATCCAATCATTTTTATTCTGTATCACTTAATCTGGGAAATTTGAGTAAATTGTATTCAACTCTTTAAGATTTGTTGGACTCTAAGCATCATTAAAGAAATGATACTGATCGCAAAAACAGTAATTTATATGTCACAATAAAATAGTATTAATTTATAATTGTTGTATTCTATCGCTAATTTGTATTTAAAATGAAATAGTAAATATTTGCTTCAATATATCATCGTTATATGCTTACATATCGTTAATTTTAATAATTATATATGCAGACCGATGAATATTAATTATTGGAAGCAATCGTATTTTAAAACGTAATGTGGAGCGATATGCGCTGCTCCTTTCTTGCTCGACTATCGCCGTGCGAATGGAAGCACAGTGACCTCGTGGATACGGCACAGGTTGGCGACCTTACGTAAACAATAGCGCGTTGTACAGCGCAAACACGTACCAAGGCTATATATGTGTATGCCAACAGAAATATTTAACTTTTACATATCATGGATATTCGTGTTCGATCGATTTCTATCCATCATAGAAGTTTCTCAAAACTTCAAAAGGTCCATTTCTTATATTTATTCTTATTTTTCTAAAATAAAGTTCAGAAATTTGTTCCAGCAACTTGAAAGTATGTTCATGAATTTCTAGAGATTTTTTGAACTACTTTAAATAGGTGAAAAAGTCGGAAACGTTTATGTCACGTTTGGACATGATGTCGTTTTTCACATAATATTATAAAAGTTAATTCTTTATAATATATAAATTCATGCTGAATATTCTGTTTCTTATACTTTAAATTAATTTTATTTATCATCGGATAAATCCAACATCTATGTGAAAAATACAATCTTATTTAATTGGAAAGTGTTGATATAAATTATTTTAGTTTACTAGTATTTAAATTCTTGAATCTCGGAAGAATAAAAATTATGTCATTTTAATAAATCGTGGAAACGAAATTCTGTTGTTAATTAATCGTGATATGCATAGTAATCAGAACGATAATTGCGCGGATTTTATACGATGTTTGATGTTTTAATCGTACATTATTTTATTAACTTTGTGATTCAACAAATTCGTATAAAATTGATTTTTTTGCTTCCGAAATTAAAAAACCAGCTTAACAGACGTGAAACACATACAAGTTTCCTTATCTTCTTTTACACAAGTGTGTTATAAGAGAAAGTAATCTCCTGCGACTGATCCCATTAACGTGTCTCGACATTTGCAATCGTGCAATTGCATTTAACACGTTCTATTCTATTAGACGATAAATTAAGGACGACATTTGCTTATAATTGTCTAAGTTTTGTTCTATGGAGAACGCAAAACAAAAGTGCGAAAGAGACAGATAGAAAGGAAGATAATAGTTGCACCCAATGGAAAGCATAACTTTGTTGTGTTTAAGCGAAATGTACGCTACGTTACACTTATTTCTGTCATTAAATCTATATAAATAATATCGATGTAGATGTATTTATGTTTATGTTCAGACACGGTGCATATCTTGCCAGGATATATCCGTCAATAGAAGGAAATAGGAATCGATTTCACGGTTGGAAAAGAATTTCACATTTATATGGCTTCTGCTAGAAGTCATATGCCAGTAGCAGGATTTTACTTTTACATATAACTCGAATTTCAATTCCGTTCACGAAGAGAGCAGAGCTTTCAAGAATATCAAATATCACAAATAAATTTCACAAATCAAATTTTTGAATAAATTATATATTTTAACATTTTATTTTAATTTATCGGTAGGAAAAATCGATATTAGAAAAAGATCAATAATTGTTGTATATGTATGCATGTAAAAGATAAAAAAGAGAAATCTAAAAAATAATATATTTTCGAAAATAGAATTCTGCGACTTTCTCAGAATGCCTTGTAGATATGTACATCTATCTATATTCTTGTGTAATTTTCACGATCTTTTACGAGCTTCGGAATAATATTAATAGACAGTGCACGTAAATGCTAGACTTACAATAGTAATTTGCAGATTTTGCTGTTTAACGAATTTTTCTTTGCGCGAAACAGATTTATGTTGAGGCGCTCCTTTGAAGGAAGGTTTTCCCAGAGATTCTCTAGTGAGAGAAACATGTTATTTGCATACCGCAGTGGTGAACTTGAAATGCTAACGGCGACCGTAGGCGACAATTGCTTAATCTACGCAAATGTAATATGATATGTGATATTATCCGATAATCTTAAACTTACAGTGTCATAATCAATTAATGCGTTTATGACATTCTTATCATATTCGCTTTCTATATACAATATTCTTGTATAACAATTTGTAATAAAATATATAATACTTTAAAAAATAATAAAGCTTCTATCAATTTACATATTTTAATTATACATTTTCCATTAAGGCAGAGTGATTATTCTTTCTCCTGAAAATAATTCTGTTTTCACACAAAAGATCTTTTGTAAACAATCTCATAAGAATTACAATTTTTTCATTATATTATTTTAATTTTTTAAAATATAAATTAGATATCAGAAGACGAAAGCTAATGTTGGTGTTTTTAATTTACTTCTCACGACGCGGCGACGTCGTCTGACTTTCAGATTCTTCATCTACTCGACAATGTGAGTAATAAAAGAAAACATACTAGCGTAAAGCATACGCATTTCTGCGCACGATAATGTAAGACAGTATGTCCTTCGGATTTACTCGACTCGATGGGAATACTGATTTATATCGATAGCTACACTCGGTACATGTCAATGCGCGTGTCGTAGATCACAGGTAGCAAGCATGTCAATCGAGCTTCGCGACCGTCAGTCCGTATCTCTCGTGGGCGATGGGGCTTGCTCAACTTTGCGAACAGGTGCGTTTTAGCTCGAAGCAGCGTGACTGCGTGATCGGAACGAGTTGAACGAGAAACCTACACGCGATTAGGATTGCGCCAATGATGTCGAAGAATGCTCTTCTTTTCAATGGGACATGCAATTCGATTTAACGTTTTGTAGGGAGAGCACTTGTATCTTTGCCGTATTTTATGAATTTATCTCGAAAGAATCTCTCAAAAAATTTCCGAAATATTTTTCTGTAGAGAAAGAAAAATGTTTATCACTTATATACATAGCTTTTTGAATTTTCATTATATTTAAAACAATTTATAGAACACGTTTGTCATTGATAAATTAATTTTTCTTTCATTTATTTAAATTGAAATGCTTTTTTATAATAGAACTTATATTTTTATATAAAGAAGATTTTATAAAAAAAATATTTATAAAGTTGAATTAAAAAAATTGCGAATGTAAAATGTATGAATTAAGATCACATTTATCAAGAGATTTATTAAGAGAAAATCTTATTTATATGTATGTGATTAAAGCATCTCAATGCGTAAAAAAAAACTTGAAATATCATGTGTGCGTATCGAGAACAAACCAGACGTGACGAAAGTCGCCTTATTTGGGCGAAAATACATTGCGCGTATTATTTCTCTTGGCTTCTCGATTAAGGTCAGAGGCACTCTCATGCAGCTCGAGAATTCGTTGCGTGTCAACGTGACGTTGTTACCGAGAAGACGATTATGACGGTGTCGAGAGGCATGGCTCGACACGCCGATTTCGCCATACGTGCGGAAATTCCAGTGTCGCGACGAACTGCCGAGTCGTGGAGTCCTGGCAAATCGCCAGCATGCGTAGTTGAATGAAAAGTCCGATGTGGGTTAATCACAGTTATCGGTTGTTAGACTAACGCTAATTACGCGTAACGTAATACCGCGATACGGCCAACTACGGCGTGGAATGTCTACAGCCTCCGGGAAAGAACGGAGTCTGAACGCAAAGGTCAAAGGGTCCAGCCCCGTTCTCCAACAATTGCTTCGCGTCGGGAAGCGAAAGGTCAGACTTGACAATCGGCAGCCGAAATAAATGGTGGATTTTCAGATCAAGGGTCGATCGACAATTGCATATCATTTTTTTACGTATTTTACAGATGCAATTTCAATGAAGGAAACGAATGAAAGCGAGAGTGGCGAGTTTCGATCGATTCCTTCCCGATAGTTCTCCGATCAGAACTCGGGCTTCAACTTCTCATCTCAATCGCATCCCGGCGGAAGTTCCATTTCTGACGGTTTCTTCGCGTTTCGATGCGCGTCGCGATAAACAACTTGTTTTCTCTGCATGCCGATCGTTGCGTCGGTATGCGAGGGAAAGCCGCCGATCCCTCTGGGTTCCATGATAGCCAAGAGTGGCATAAAATCACGATAGGTTTCTCGGAATCGGTCCTGACGAGTATATATCGCCGCAGTCCGGGCGCGCAAACGCGTCCGAACGAAATTGCGAGGCCTATCCGGGGGAAACCTGTTGGTCAGGATCTCGAAGAAAGGAAACAACGAGCGCTCGCTGCTCGGCGCGGATATGTTTTATGGGCCTATACAACGGGCAATATATGGGCGTGCGATAAAAACGCGGGGTGGACCCTCGAATTCTGATACCGGCAACCGGGGATTATCTCGCGAGAGCCTCTTAAATATTTTTCTTTATTACTATTCAACAGCTATCTCTTCATTTTTAAATTTCCTCGTAGTGGTAACTTGATGGCGAAAGCCCATTGCGCGCTTTCTGCCTTTCTTGCATTAAACGATCATAATTTCGGATGATTATCCTAATAAAGTTTCGCATGTTTGTTTCTAAATATGCATAAAACGGCTCGGTAATATCCCGCACTTTCTCGCGAATTTTTTAAATCCGGAATCAATTTCTTGTTAGCTCGAAGACTGAGTGCGTTTCCAAAAAGTCGCAAAGGAAAATTATTTGTGTTTACATTGGACAGCGTGTGGGAAACAGTTACAGGTGTAAATTTATACGTAGACGGCGCGTTAAACGATATTACCACTTGTCATCGTGATAAGCGATTATCATTATCGCCGCTTTCAGACTGAAAAACCCGCCGGTCCGCGAAAGCACGCGCTAGTTAATCCGATCGTACCGGCAGCGATGCTAAGAAGCGCGCATATAAAATGTGTGGCGTGAATGTTGCGAGAGGCTCGTTCTCACCGATATACATACATATCCAGTATCTTGATGTATAAATCTCGAATGAGCGAAGTGTGAAGAATAATCACGTTACGAACCGTGGCCGCGAATATTTTTATTCGTGCGAAACAGGTCGCGTAAAACCGGAACACACTTATTTTTCCTCCATTCATAGGGCTTTGTACGATAAATGATGTTACTGGATCCTCGCACGCTTGTACGGTGAACAACGTTGCGTTTTTGTGATCGATACGGCCGTTATGTGGCGTAAAATAGTTACTCGGACGACATCGCAAAGGAAAGATTTAGATCATCGGAATTATGCGCTTCGGTTATCAAAATGATTTGTAATTTATGTACAAATTTGTCATCATATATAATTACATAGATAACGATTTAATAAGACTTTAAAATTGTGGTTCTACGTTTATTAGACACTGTTATTTAAAAATTTCGTTGCGTGCTAATTACTTCTAATTATTAATAAATTTGTTATTAGAACACTGAAAAAAATTCTGGTTAAAAACGAACGAATCATAAAACCTTGTAGGATCGTAAGATTATAGGATTGATAAAATATTCTGGTTATTGTAATAGAACTCAATACATTACTTATAATAATCAGAATATCTGATCAATCCTACAAGATTTTTCTGATTTGTCCGTTTTTAACCAGAATTTTTTGTTCAGTGAATATTCTTCTAATTCTAGTTGACACAACGAATTATAACAAAGATATTTTTTATTTTTTTTACAAAATTTTATTATTTTTATTATTTTACAAAATTTTAATAACATCTTTGTTTTTCTAGAAATTGTATTAATATAAAGAAAAATATATTACGTCAATATGTTACAATATGTTATATAAGCGTTTTAAATAAAAGTGTGAGAATTTGATTTTATTACTCTGTCACTCTCTCAATTGTCGAGGATTTCGGAATATCGCGGAACTGCGAATGTGCATGCTAATATAGAATGGTGCTTCATACGGTACGAGCGATTTGCTCAAACGTCACGACGCGGTAAGCTCAACGGGGCACGGCGGAGAACGTGATATGGGCCGTTAAACAAGAGGGTGAATAGGGACTACACGCTGAGGGAGGGCCGAGTAGAGCAGAGCGCTCAGAGCTAAATCGAAGGGACATTGAGATCACGATTGCATAGAAGGGAGATGGGACCACCTAGTTGTAGATCACTCGGCATGTAATCGCACACTGATTACCATCACCGCATTGTATGCACACGTATGTAGATGCTCCACTGACTCTATAACCTGGAGCGACGTATCCGTGCGTACGTGTATTGTGTATGTGCATGCACGTGTACACGCGTGTATGTGTAATTTGCGAATGAGTTCTGTATACACGACACTTATAAGAGCTGCCTCATAGAAATCAACGAGCAAAGAGAGCGAGAGCGGGATCTTTTAGACGTGATATTAATGTAAACGACAAGACACTTTGAAGTGTTAATTATCGATGGAAGCAATTCTTTCCTTTTCTAACATTTTAACGAATTCCTTCTTTTTACATTCTTGTTATAGTGGCTGTTATATGGCTCTTATATTGCTATGCAATTTTAGTTTTCTAAAACATGTAGTTTACCTTCGCCTCTGACGGTACTTTCGCTTATCTAGCAGAAAAACAAGTGGAAATAATCTCCAATCTGATTAATAAAATATATGCTAAACGGTGAAAACTTGGATAATACTAATGGAATGGATAGTTCATATTAATGTTCATGAAAAAAAATTAATTTTAAAAATGTTATCAATGTTTATCGAATTTCTATAAAGATTTTTTTAATGATTAATTTGATCAGTTTGACCGAGTTGATTACATGTTACATTATATTTATGTACTCATCTAAAATTATTTTCCTTTCTGAAAACTGATCTATTAATCTTTAATGCCTTAAATTACCTCTCATTCATCTCTATCTTGAACAAATATCGATACAGCAAACTCTATGTATTCTCGATCGAGAAATAAATTTGTGAAAAACGATAATGCTTGAGTCGTTACACGAATCAATATTCTCCATCTTTTTGCTTCGCTTCACGTACAAATGCAAAAGCGGAGTTATCGAGATTCGGCAAGGAAACAAGGCTGAAAAAAACATTACTTTGCCGTACGATCCACTTTCGGTGGTCCATTGGGGAGACTGCTTGGAGATCGTTGCACATTTTATAAGGCCCGAAGTGGCTGTATCTTAAGAAACAGTTCGCTTAAATGAGAGCATTGGTTCTTGATTTTTGGCACGTATCCTTTTCACGAGAAGCTGTAGTGTATTTTAAATATGTACATATATGTCGTAGCCAGATTACAAAATCCTCTTTATAAAACATCTAAACGTTTTATAAAGCGGCCATATTCTCAAATCATGATTAATATGAAATATTTTACAATCTGGCTAAGAATTTTAATCTTTTGTATATTGTTGTAGATTCTAGCTGATTCATTTCAGTCGTTTCATAAACTATGTGTAGAACAGTTACTTATTTATAGAAAATAATAAAAAATAATATAAAAATAAAAAAAATAAGTCGTAGAACTTGTCGGTCAGAAAACAATTTAGCTGAATAAAATTTTTCAAATTTTGTATAAAGCATGTTTTTATCAACTGCACTGTCTTTTGGAATCTCATCCATCTTTATAAAGTATTATTTTAGTCTAAAGTAATTATTAATTATTACAAACCGTTGCATTTGACAATTTGGAAGATCGCTTGTTAGCGTTTTATAAAAAGACTACAGTTCTTAGATTGTAAAATATTTCATCATTTTAGAACATGGCCGCACTTTATATGAAGCTTGAAGAATTTTCTTCAGGTAAGTTGTTTTCTGACCTGCAAGTTCTACGAATTATTATTATTTTTTAATTTTTATATTATTTTTATTATTTTGTTTTATTATTACTTATTATTTTTTATTATTTTCTATAAAGCGCCTAGACGTTTTATAAAAAGACGAATTTTGTAATCTGGTTGCGACATATACATATCTGTAAGCATGATACTAATATTTTGATTTGTGTTGCTCGTAATCTTATCTCGTAAATAAGATTTGTTCACATATCTCAATGTTATTACATTAACAACAGTCAAAAATAAAGTAAATGCCCTGAGTTATTAGTAAGCTAACGGAATCGTCCCGAGACGAATTGGCTGGAGCAGGGCTTGCGTTCAGGTGCTCGAGTCCCTGCGTTTACGTCCATCTGGATATAACGGATATAACCGTCCGCTGCGTTCCACGATACGGTAGCCACACCTTTTGCCCTCTATCTCTTTCCCGCTTCACGCGCAATGGCTTTACGCTAACGTCGGGATAATCCGTTCTCATTTCTTGCGCGTCGTCTTACGCGAATCTTCAAAGTCCGCCGGAGGAATTCTCGGGCGGGAGATAAAGCGACCGCGGCGGAAAGCCAGTAGTCACGACCGCATTCCTCGAAACGAATCCGCGCGTTAATATATTTATATTTCACCGATCAGACGGCGTGAAGCGGCAAGAAAATTAAATTTCGTCGTCGGGAAACCGACTGCATATCGGTTTTCCGGCATCTCCGCGCCGTAACCTGCCGTCTCGTGTTCGAGATTATGACCGGTCAGCAGTTTCTTGTCCGGCAATGTTGCGCGCGGCAAACGCGGAAATGAAAGAGCCGCAACTAGATTAGAAAATGATTCTTGATGTCGACCGGACTGCGAGATCGCTTTTTCCTCGTTCTTTTTCATTCGCGCGAGCTCCTCGCCTCGCCTGGTGTTGTATTCACGGGACTCTCGAGACCATGACGCTGCCCGACACGTTCAATTCTGTCCTTCCCGATCGATCGTCCCTGCGTCGCCACGCGTCGTGTAACGGCGTAAATTGGACAACCGTCAGGAGTTACTGGACGAGTTAAGGTAGGTAATTGCGCATCCGTCGGATGTTCTTCTCAGACGAACGATCGCGCCGCGTCGTAAACAGTATACTCGCGCGTATAATGGCCACGGTTCTTTATATTCTTACACTTATCACGTTCGCCATCGAACGTCGATGTCTACTCCTCCATTATACCGCTCGTATTTCCTTGTCCGTCTCTAAAATTATTAACCCTGCGGAACTGCAAGTACCTACATACGAACGACTGAATAGATTTTCGAGTCCCCAGGCAGTGTCCCCTTTGTTTTATCTCATAAATACGATATTTGGATATTGTACGTCGAATAATTGGACGACCAATTACAGCCCACACAGCACAAAACTTGCAGTTTTGCTTTGCAGTACGAATACAAAAGAGCTTGGATTCTGTATCAAATATTTAATTTAATAAATAAAATAAAAATATTAAATCGGTCTTTCAGAACAGATTACACAGGCCTGCAAATTTAAACTTCAAAAAGCTTTGAAGTTTTCATGTTAAATTTATAGTTTTTTTTTGGAGCACTGGATCTAAATATAATCTCAGTTTTTCTTTACGTGTAGCTTTTTTTCTTTAGATCAGCTTAGCTTTTAAGGATTATAATTATAAGGAATAGCTAGATAAGGATTTTATACATAGATATTTAAAACTATAGTTTTCTTCCTTTCTTTTTGATAGAGTTTGTGCAAACTGTTCTATAAGACTCAATTTTATACGAAGTGATAGAAAAAGTTTTTTTTTTAAGTTAACAAATATTACTTCCAGTTTCAAAAGATTTTCTTGTTTGTTACTATTTTTTATTCCAATGTTAAAATTTTCTCAAAAATTAATTCAAACAATTTCTTAATTTGTAAAAAATGAAAAAATGAATGTTCTGAAAAAATATGTGATACAATATTTTTACTC
>VBVR01005021.1:0-13087 GCA_011638315.1 Tetramorium parvispinum | reverse complement strand
TGATCCAGAACGTTATTGTAAAAAGATCCTAAATATTATCAAAATTATTGAAAATTGAATTGAAAATTAACTTTTAAATTTCTCTTGTAAAAGTAATAAAGAATCTGTAATATTATTAATTACTTACACATATTCGATTAGAAAAATCTCTTTATTTTTCACAAAATATTTTTGTAACTATTAACTTTATAGACATTTGTGTTAAGAAAATATTTTGATTCTAGTTTTTATTTGATTTCGAACTTATTAATATATTTTAATAAGTCCGAATCCATTGTATATATTTTCTTAATTGTAAACATTTCGTTGTAATAGAGAAAGTATCTCGGAATACGATAAAGTTGTTGCAGATTATCTAAAATATATATTTAATACATTGAAAGAATAGATTATTTCAATTTTTATTATCAAGCGGAACAAAAAGAATTTCTCCTAAATATCAATGACGTAGTGTTATTTATATAATTTCAAAGGCAGAAAAGAATCTGCGATTGCTTCCAACATGTGGAAGAGAATCACAATTATAATTTTATAAAGCATATATATACTTTAAAGAACTTTGTATGTTCTGCTGATTTTAATTTGCTCTAGATTTAAAATAAGTCTTTTTTCATTATAGCCCTTTCCTATTGCTTCCAGCAATCTCGTTATAATTTTCCCGATTTACTCGCTCATATATCTGTTCAAGTGATATATGCAATCCGCACATAACAATATTCATAATTACATTCTTACAAAACATACTTTACAGTAAACCCTGTCATGTACATGTATATATACACTTTTCTCGATATAATACAACCATTAGTAAGTTTTCGCGATTTCAATTCGATCTTATATATAAAATTTACATTGTTTAGTTTGGCAAGTATTCGCTAAATAGAAAGTCAAGTAATCACTGGTAGTTAATTAATTAAATTTACACTGAAAAACTTTAAACACTATAAAATTGTATATATATTTACAGTTATACCTCAAAAGATCTGAGGATTTAAAAGTATCATATATCATATGTTTATGATAACATCACGTTTCAAGCTCGAAAATATATTGTCACGAATATATTTATCTCGTAGAAAAATATCGATCAAAAAATATATCATTGTGCATGGCAGGTTTGACTACGTACCTGCATGAAAAAATCAGTGACAACGCCGAGAGTCACTGCGATCACGCCGTTTATCTTTATTTCACGCGACTATTTGTATAGTACATACATGGACAATCTCCTGTACAATACACGTATATTCTGTGTAAAGGCATCCTGTGAATTATATTAATACTTAATAACATCGGTCTTTGTCGTGATAATTTACATTTCATCTATTACTAAAATTCCTGAATAATAGATGAAATTTAATATAGCAAATCGCTGGAATTTTAAATTGTTGCACGAGACAAACGAGAAAAAGAGCTAAATTAGTTAGGCTAAATTAGATGTCCCTCGCATGCAAGCGCGTTTCCGCGTATGCAAGGGACATAAGAATTCACGATCCGAATTCTATTGTATCTTGTTCGATCGGCTTGAATTCGTAGCTTCCTCGGCCATCCATATGTAAATAGTACTAGAAACAGTAAATAGAAAGTTAAGCAATGACAAAATAATCATATGATAAATGTAAATATACATAAATCTGTTGCAAAATTAATTAACAAGAAACAGATTGATAGAGATACCTCGTGATGTTTCCAAAGGGAGCGACGATGCGAGACCGTGAACAGCGTAATATTCTCTTGCCTGCAGTATCTATACATAGAATCCTCGACGTCGACACTGACTGCACTCGTGCACTCGTCCAAGATCGCAAATTGCGGTTTATGATAAAACAGCCGAGCCATCTTTAAAAAGAATACAAGTAATTGAAAAATACTTTACTTAAAAGTAGTAAATGATGTGATTGAAAAATACTTTACTTAAAGGTAGTAAATGATGTGGATAATGCATTGTTTAAAGCAATCGATAACTCTATAATTAAACCAATTGCAAAGCTAGATAACACTAGACATTAAGTTATTTTAGTAACAAGTGTCAGCCTTGAAAGGCGCAAGAAAAGAATAGGAAAAAGTACTCACTGCTATACGTTGTTTCTCGCCACCCGATAAGACGTCCATCCAATCAGCCACCGCATCCCAACCCTGTCTATCACTGTTGACGAGATTTTCCCTTTCTAATAAGTGGGTCAATTGTACCAGTTCCAGGTACTTCTTAAGGTCGTTGTCGTTAGCGTTACCGCGTCTCTTCATTTCCTCCTTCGTGTGAGGATATATGATCTGGTCCCTCAATGTTCCCAGTGTCATGTAAGGACGTTGCGGAATGTAAAAGAGCTTGCCGCGTGGTGGTTTCGTAATGGTTCCAGACCAGATAGGCCACAACTAACAAACATTACAATTTGTAGAATCAACAGATGTAGACTTGTTAAAATCACTGACACACTATTTGCGTAGATAACAAAACTTTAAATTTATCATTCTTTACACATCAGAACTAACTTAATATCTTAATAATAATAATAGATAAGATATTAAGAAGAGAAGATTACGATTTAATCAATACTGATGAAATCACAAAGAGAGGAGCGATAAACGAAAACGTAATAGATAAGAGCACATACTTCGCCAAGAATCCTAAACATGGAACTCTTGCCGCAACCGTTCGGGCCACAAATCAGCACATTCATCCCCGATTTCACTTCGAAGGACATCTCTTTGATGAGCACGTCTCCGTTCGGCGTCACCAAGGGAACATTATCGAACCGTATGATGTTGTCGCGCGGCACGATCTTGCCGTTACCGGGATAACCGATCGCATTTTCCTTATAATCCGAAACCATCGTTCTCTCATATTTTCCGGCGTTCAGATCGTCGAGGACTTTCTTGATCTCGGTGACCCGCGCCGTGAATCCCGCCAGGCGCGTCAATTCCCTGCCGGCTAGCACCAATCGGCCGATCGCCTCGGCCAGTTTCACCAGCATCCGACCGTACGTGTAGTATGATTTGAATCTGTGGTCGGGCGTGCCGGAAAGTACGGGATGGTTCTTCTGGAAAAAGGGTATGCTTACCGCGTAGAAACCGACCACGGTCGCGAAATCTACCAGGAAATAATGACTTAGCATTAAAAAGCAGTTAGATAAAGAGCAACGTGTTAACACGATAATTACCACAATGCAAATCGCAACTTACATTTTGCGACGAAATTATCTACGACGCCCATCAGAACCTTAAATTCCAAGAATTTACGAAGATGAGTTACCTGTAACAAAGAAAAACGCAAAAATAAATGAAGGATTATTGATAATAATATATATAAATATTAATAATATATTGATAATATAAATAAACAATATTCGAAAACACTTACGAGTTTGTGGAAGCTAGTTAACAGCGTTAGTTTCTCTCTGTTATTTCCTCCATAAAAGGCTATCTCTTCCGAGTTAACGATCAATCTTGAATTAATATGACGATACTCTCCTTCGAGTCTTTGTTCTTTCACTGTCATTGTTCCGATGGGCTTGCGAAGATGAGTCAAAAAGGTACCCGCTACTACCAGATACGAGAGTATCAAGAGTGGTGTCTAGAAAAAAGTAACATTACTTGTAATACTTATCAGTTTAAAATACTAAATGTGAGTGATAATATGCTTAATTATCACTAAACAAATGGAAAATGTTTATGCACCTGTCCGCCAAGAGTGGATGTCAACCTATATACATAAATACCAATGTCCAATAGAGGTTTTGCTATATTGCTGTAAAGATCTGTACAGCTTTCGCAGAATTTATCAACATCTGTAGTTAACAGCTGATCTGGATTCGCAATTCGAGTATCCAAATTATTCATTTTGTAATAGGTAAAGCCCCTGCGAAAAAAAAGGAATTGTCTCTTAAATATTTAACATGTTCCTTAACAACATTTCTTATCGCGTATTTTTCAAATGTAAATACTTCTTATTTCAATCCCTAATTTATTTTAATAATAAATTATTTAAACAGAAATATTACCAACGTCAGCGACAGATTAAAAATACTTTGCAAAGTTATGTATAAAATATAAATATGCATCTTCATGCATAAATATCGATAGCGAATTAATATTAATTATGAGACTACTATTTCATTAATAAGAAGCTGAACTGATCCAATATTGACACAAATAGGATGGAATAGAGTCCAAATTAATAAAGAAATATCAGTTACTTACTTAAGATAATGATCCAGCAAATTACGCGTAATATTCGTACGCAACCTCAACTTCATTTCACTTATACCATACTTCAGTATGTTGTTCACGATCGCTATCTAAATTAATACAATCACATAGAACATTAACACATTATCAGCTGCTTTTCAATGGCTAAATTAAGATTATGCTTAAGTGGAAAGATTTTCGTTGCCATGCCATGCGAGCAACTTTTAAAGTCGTATTAATAGAACTCCATTTACCATCGGCACCACGAGGAATAGGTTCTTCAAATGCCTCTTGAACAATGGCCCATCCATGTTGACAATTGACCTGTAGCATAAAAAAATTCTACTTCAGAGGAGAGAAACTTTTCAACGTCACTAAAACAAGGAACACCAGCACGTACGTTTCTATCAGCGTGCCCTTCTTGATCAGCCACAAGTCACACAGGGTCCTGCCGACCAGGGCGGTCGCCACCAGGAGCACAAAGCCAAATTCCGGCGACAGTATACCGGGGATGCCGATCTTGAGCAGCTGACAGAGCCTGCGGAAGAAGACGGCGTTGACCTGCGCCTTGGGGCCCTTCGGTTTCTCCTGCGGAGGCATACAATCGATAGAATCTCGCTCTCTCCCCGGCGTCAGGGTGCCGAGTCTACGTTCTTACCTCCTTGATGACATACTGAATGTCGTTGTCGGTGGGCCACTGGTTCCTGCAAGCACGCAGTAGCTCAGAGAGACAGTCGCGAAACGACCGACGCGCGCGCGCGCGCGCTCGCGAAAGGACGGCAGACGCCGCGATAATTACCTGGTCCTCTGCGTCCGCCTCCTGCTGCGGTTCCTCAGGATCCAGATGAGCGTGCTGACCGCGACCGCGCCGGCCAGCGTGCGTCTGGTGGCGAATTTGCTGAGGGCCGGTGCCATCTCGGTGCGTGCGTACGTTGCGTGCGTGCGTTACCCAGCTGCACCGTCCTGGCGCGACGGTTGGACTATCGCGCGTGGCCTTTGGAGCATAAAGCCCGGACACGGATGAGCGGATGAGTCAACACGGAGTAGTGCCGCCAAGTGGTGGGCAACGACGACGACGCCGGGTGGGAGACGCGTGTGGCGCGGAGAGGCGGAGTGAAAGAGAGAGGCACGGCACAGAGCGAGCGGGCTCGCGGACTCGGCCAGCATTCTGCCTGGACTTTCTGCGATCGCGTAATAGCGGAGTATCGCGATTGTATACGCGACAGCGGGGATGGAGCACGTAGCACGGCCTCCCCACTCCCGCCCCGTTCGCGCTCTCCCTTTCTCCCTTCCCCCGCCGCGCTGGCGCGGCAAGAGTGCAAAATACAAGTATGCGTTCCGAGAGCTACTCGAGATTGCAACGTCCACCGCGAGTTCGAGCGATATGCTGCTGAAACCGCTGCCGTTGCGCAGCGGCGCGCACCGGGATGGCGGGATCCTCCGAGTGGAATTTCACGAACGGCTCTCCGCGCGAGACGGCTGTCGTCTGAGAAATTCGACTACGAGTACGTGAGAAATTCTGCTTCTCGCATCTGCTTCTTCGTGTCTTTATTCCTGGATTTTGGCCGCCGTTTAAATTGAATTTGAGAAGACGTGGGAAAAAAATGGAATATTATATATTATTGAAATACAAATACACGTACAATATACAAACTTTTCTATTGATTGAATATTTTATGTTACTTTTAATATTAAGCGAAATCGCAACAGGTGATATCTCAAAATATCCTGAATCATTCTTGAAGAATTTATCAAGAATGCAATTAATGCCAAACAAATTACGCAAATCGTAGGTATTATAAAAAACTAAACTGTGAAAAAGAATTACATAAGAAGATAACATCGATATAAGTACTCTATATATAATTACACAGAGAAATATGTTCGTTTTTATATTTATTATTAATATATGTGTTTGTTTGATTTATGTTTATTCCTAACGAAACATTATTTTATACATCATAAAACATTATTTCAGTGAATAAAAACTTGATTGTTTCATTCCATTAAATCATAATGTTTCACGGAAAAAGTTATTATTTGAAATATTACTTTAAAAACATCTGATTTAAATAAGAATTAAGAAGAATAAGAAGAAAGAAAATAATAATACTTACTGTTTGCTTCAATCAATTTTATGAGGTAGAATGCTCATTAACCTCATAAACTTATACAACTATTTTATATAAAATAAACATATAGTTTTCTGAAAGTCAAATAAATTTATAATAAACTAACGAATAAAAATTAATTTGCATCCATTATTTCGAATTATTTCAATTATTAAGTTTCTTTGACTTAAAAAAATTTGATGAATTTAAAAAGAACATTTTTATATGTAACATAAGTATAAAAAATTTCTTTCTCGGAAATTCCATAATTTTCCAACTAAAATAAGATTTCACATTTTCTCCGGTAAAACATTTTATTCAATCAGTGATTAATTAAAAGATTCAGTCATTTTTTTATTATTCTTCATTTCTTGGCTTTCAAAAAATAATGAATGCACGAGAAATAAGTGTCGTGTTTCCGCAAAATCTCATCCAGCAGATAACATTCTCCAACATAAATAAAACATTTTCTCTGATAAACGTATCGACCTTGAAAAAAAATATCTTCGTTTTCGTCGCGATTTCCATTCCCAGCTAGAAATAATCGAATCAATATCAATTCATCAATGCAATGTCACCGGTTGATACCTTTGGTCGAGTTCATTATAATTGTTTTAATGCACATAATTAAAATCGAGCAGTTGTGAATATTCCTGTGACATCTTTTATATTGTCTTTTAATTAATTCCACATCGATTCGATACAAAACTGGAAAGCAGAACGTATTTGTGTATTCAATGTAGAATTGATTATGAATGACTTAGAAATCCTGTAAGAATATTTAAAAATGACAGCGATTATAATGAGGTCAAAGATGACAAATATTAAACAGTACTCGACTACAGTAACTGACTATTCGCTGCTGCTTCGACATGGGATTGACGTCGATTCGACTAATCATTTCTGATTAGGCAATTTTAAATTAATTATTACCATCGTATGGAAATATTTTCCCCAGACATTCATACAGAAAAATATCATTCTACAGACGAGAAAAGCAATTACTTATTTTATTCTGTTTTGTTTAAGTAATAATTTTCTTCACCAAAGAATATTTTCTTAATAATAAAAAAAAAAAGTTGCAGCTATACTTGTCACAAGAGTCCAGAATGTTTTAAATAAATGTGACGCTTATAATGACTTTATGATAGATTTGCGAATGTCTAAACTTATCAAATACTTAGAACAAGTATATTTATTCGTAGGTAGAATATATTATCTCTTCAGAAGCAAATGGAAAAAAAGTCGCGTCCATTTCTACCAACGTAGATTAGCTCTAATCTTTTTCAAAGAATTAGAAAAAGTAATAAGTTAAATCGAGATTAAAGTTAATCTGCATTGGAGATTAGAAGACTCGTGGCATTTTATCGTAAAGATATCGTAGAGACTTTCGTTCCTAATAACGCGTACACCGTTTAATCTTCTGTATCTCGCGTTCGCGTGGCTTTTCCCTTCCGTGCGAGAGAACGGGAGATAGCGCACATTTCGGCGAAAGATATCCCGCGGATGGAAAGCGGAAAGTGGCGAATCTGATTGGCGACGCCATAATTGTGTTACACGCGACAAGATAGTTTCATTAATGCCCAACCATACTAACTGCACTAGTTCAAAGTGTGTCTTTTTCTTCCCAGCGGAGGAAGCAAGCGGTTATTAAGGCCTTTGACACGTAAAGTTGGCCGCGTTCGGAGTTTGACCCGTATTCAGAACGCGTTTATAAAGATGTTGGCGCACTTTTTTATCATTCTATCTTTATCAGTAAAACAAGGATAGAATGACAAAAAAAAGCGCGTTATCATCTTTATAACTGCGTTGAGTACGGGCTTTTATCTCTTAATTTCCAATGTGGGAGGTAGTTCAACTTCATAAACAAGGCACACACAAACAAATAAATTCTTAAAGAAAATGCAAATATACCTTGATTTAAGAATATTTTATCCTTGAAATAGCGTCAAGCATAAACAACTTCAAATTCAGAATAAATTATTTTTAACATAAATTTAAAATATTCTTAATTGAAAGTAAAATTTATTTTAATTAAAAAATAAGATACATTTGATATAATATAATTCTTAATCCAAGAATAAATAGTTTTTGAATTATATATATATTAGATTTTATTATAACCATAATAACGAATTTAGAAACCAGACTATCGTCTTGAGGATACAATATACTTTGCTTAAACTTATATATGTATTATTGAAGTAAGTGAACATTTCTAAAGAGAGCACTTTATGCTCCACTGAAAGCAATAGTGTTCAAGAATAAAAATATGCATAAATCAAGAATTAATTTTTTTCTGTGTCTATTAACCGCACGTGCATTGCTTCCTACGATTTTTACGTTCAAAGTTGCTCTTCTTATATTATTTATCTTCATAATTTGGAAAAACGTGTCCTTTTTTAAAAAAGAATTATACAAATTTGCATAATTTCAAATTACGACACGTGCAGAGTCTCGTGTTTAAAAATAAATTTGAAGGACACAATTATTTTTTTGTTGCTTTTGATAACGTATAAAGACACGCACGCGCAGTCCAAAGGTGCGTGTAAAAGAGCGAAAGGACGCGAGGAGGGATGGGTGGAGGGGGAATAGCGGGAAAGCACAAAGGTGCGTGTGGAAGGAAAACGGAAATTCTCTCTTTTTCATCTTCCGCAATTTCTATGGTTGCCTGTTATTTTTTTCGTTTTCTCTTTTTCTTCGAAATACTTCGCCATTTGAATTTGATCGAATGTAAAACGTTAATAAATTTGTACATGTGTATTATTACGAATATATTAAATTATATAAATGCAGTCTGCGAGTCTACTAATAAAAATAAGAAATTTTTCCTATCTGTTACAAGATTAAATGCTTAAATGAATATACATGAGATTTTTATCTCGTCACCGCACTTTACATTGTATTTCCGCATTAGAATTTAATTAGATGTTGGAGAGCGGAAGAGGTAGAATAAAATGCCAAAGATCAGCTAAAAATAAAAAGAAAACCAGATTGGATGTTGTCTGGAGAACAGACTATAACACGACGAAGAATGACGTTGCGAGAAAACGTGTATTTACGGAATAAATGACAGTAGATTAAATCACGGAGCGTTGAGTCAATCTCTCTCGCGACATGTAGTGGGAGAAGAACGTCGTGAAGAATGAGTTCAGAAACAGAAACAAAGAATCCCGAGAAATACGCACGATTAACGCTCGAATGAACAGTAACGATGACTTCGCTGAACTCCAATTTTAACTCAGTTGGCAATTAATTCAATACCTGTGTTATTCCACAATAATTAATTTTTTATTATTCAAATATATAGGAAAAAAGATTAGATTAGGGACAGCAATTTACATAATTATGTAATACATAATTAGAAATTGTATTTTAAGCGATTCTGTCGCTTGAACGTGAATTGAGAGTTAACTTCAAAACAAATGTTATATTAATGCTTAATTTATCAAATAATGTCTATCATTTAATTAAACATCATTCTTAATTTTCTGTAATAAATTAAAAAAAGGATTAGATTAGAGACAATGAACTCTATAATTCGAAATTTTGCCGCGATTCTGTTACTTGATTTAATCACCGATTGAGAATTAACTTGTTAAATAATTACATTATATTAAAATTTAATTTATTAATATTGAGATTTATCAAATGTCATTTTTAATTGGACATTATTTTTAATTTTTTGTTTAACGTATGAAAAAGAAAGATTAGATTAATAAAAAAATGAAAAAATCAACAAATTGTGAAGTTTTAGTTGAATTAATTTTGCCAGTGAATTAATCAATGATTAAATTAACCAGAGGTCAACTGACAAAAAAGTTATCGTCGAAGATGAATGAGCGTGTTGTTGGCAAATATTCATACGTAATATCGTGTTATGTAATCCGTGCGACTGCAATCCGGTGATAATGAATGCCAATCGTAACACGATATTACGCATTTATAATTCCGTTAAACGGCACGCGTTGTATCAGAGCTAACGCTTCGTTAACTCGCCGATTATTTGCCAATTGTTAATTGCTGAAAACGAGAGTTCTGTGCATTCTTCGTAAAAGATAGAAATACGTAAATGTGTTTCGTTGTTAACGCGATGAAAATGACTGCATTTAAACGACCTGATAAGCTAATACTGCGTACTCTTCTTTTTTTGCCTCTCGAACATGAAATTTCGCCTGCTGAATAGAGGAACCGAAAGTTTAAAGTGCGGTAACGGAACGCGATGAAGAGAACAGATAAAACAGATAATAAAATACGAGCTGTAAATTACAGCGGTATTTTACGACAGTAAACGTCAGCGAGTGATGCAAGAACGAATAAAAAAAACATAAACAAATAACGCAAACTCACGTTAAGGGCAACATGGGACGTGCCAGGTTCGAGATCGTGCGATTACAAGTTTTAAACATAGATTTATTATTCATTTCTCGTGATCCGCACATTCACACAGACTCTCGAAGATTTGCGTCTCGATTCACACCCTAAGTTCGCTGTTGTCTCTCCCTCTTTCTCTCTTCGCTTTTCCTCTTTTTTTTTTGAGCGGCGTTCAGTAAAAATAATCTTATTCAAGCGGTAACGAATGACACTTGATTTGTGCAAATCTGGAGGTATCAAAATATCTTCTATACGTCACAAGGAAAAATGCGTCGCAATTTCTTCTCTCTGTCTTTCTCGAATACCACCCCCCCTCCCCTAAGTTCCACCCCTAAAATCCACTCGTCTCATTCTCTAGTCCATCTCTATTTTTTTCCCTCTTCTCGTCGTACAGTCGGAAATATATTTAAGGCCGTGTGTTTACTTATCTCGCAACATAGGAAACCACGATGTGTGTTTGATCTTGCGTACAGTTATCGGACTACCATTCATCCCCCGCGTCTACCGCGGCAGGACTGTAAAACTTACAATTAGAGCGATCCCCTTAACTTAAAGCGGGCATGACGCGGCGGCTGCCGAAGGATGCGACTCGTTTCTCGCGGGAAACAGGATTCCCTTTCCTCTGGGAAGGGTGAGGATCCTTTACCTCCGATTCTCTCCTTCGCAGCGGTCGGGTCGCCCCCGCATTCGGACATTTCCTTCGTTGACGGCGGGAGAAATCGCCGCGAATCGCCCCGTAAAGCCGTATCCTTACATCCTAGGTACACATACGTATCGACGATAAGTTTCATTCTCTATATCTTTACACGTATAAGCTCATTACAGTTACGGAAACGTCTTAGATCCTGCTCGATGTACTGCGCGATGTGCTTTCATCACTTTCTCACTCTCTCTCTCTCTCTCTCATCATAGACATACTATCAAGTGTTCTCTCTTTGACTAGCACACGATAATCCTACGCGGATAATAAATTATAAACGCACGTATTCTATGTATTTTTATCGGCGGCGACGCTACTCCGCGATTTGTTTCGTAAACACACAGTGAAACAGGTTCTTGTTTCTTTTTCTTTTTTTAGTACCCTTCTCAGCATCGCGATTATCGCGGCCACGATAAAATGTTACGTAGCTTGGAAGAGGAAACGTTCGCGGGACGTGGACGCAAAGTTTCAGTCAGGGATGCGACGAAAAAGCGAAAATGATATGCTCCCTACGCTCGCATATGTCCTCGCACGCAAATGAGGGACGAAATGCAAAAAAGATTAAATTATTCGGACGCCGAGGAACGTTGATGGCGAAAAATCACTCGCGTGCGCATGGAAAGAGATCGTTGATTTATCAACAGTTGAGTGATTTGTAATGCAAATGACACGTGGGTCATAAATATTTCTCTGACAAGCCGATGCATTCCGAAGTCGAGATGTTGATGGTAAAGCACGCTTTCGTTACAGACATAGAAGGCGATTGCGATTAATTAATTAACAGGCGTCTTCTTTTATACTATTACTGGTAAGATTTTTACGCTTGTCGTTCATTATTAGAATGCAGTGTGAAAAGATGCTCATGTCCCTTCGTCTTTATAAAATAAAAGGCACCAAGTTTCTTTTTCTCTTCACAATATTGTTTCTTAGATATTGTGCAACCTTATCGAGAATTCAATGAAATCCGATTTAATTAATACAACGCAAATTAATGGAAATCGATTCGCTTTATCATTGTACATAAAATGATACTCATTCTAAATCTGCAATTCTATCAAGTCATTCGAGAATGTTATCATCGTTATCATTTGTGCTGCTTCATGTACATAAACTGTAACTCGAATGTAAAAATAATGTTACGTAAAGATTTGGATATGTTTAATACTCTGCAGTAATGTGGAAAACGTGATGCTAATTAAAAGAGAGCATTAATCCCACGTTTGAAACAATGTAACATACAGTATTCCATATCAAAATGATTACATCAGAAGCTACGAAGATTATAAAAAAACGTCGATTTACATAAGCGCTCTCGTTGCTATCTGTAAATTTTTTCGTATGTTTCTTAGCGAATTAATAGCAAATTTGGAAAGTAACATGCAGAAACATAGAATTAGTCTACGCAATTTATCATGCAAAAATTACAGAAACGAGTTAAACTACGCAATGGTGCACTTTGGTTTCGTTGAAACTGCGCGTTTGCACGCATTTATATACATATACATACATATAATGGCCCGTATTCAAAACGTGTTTCTGAAGATGTTAACACGTTTTTATGTCTTTTTATCCTTGTTTTACGTTTACTGAATGATAAAGATAGAATGACAAAAACGCGCTAATATCTTTAAAAACATGTTCTGAATACGGGCCATTGTATGTATATGTGTATGTGTGTGTGTGTGTGTGTGTGTGTGTGTGTGTGTGTGTGTGTGTG
>VBVR01005020.1:0-13099 GCA_011638315.1 Tetramorium parvispinum | reverse complement strand
AAACGCCTCTACCACAAACTACCAAATACGCGAAAATGTTCTGGTACAGTTCGGTATACTTTGGTATATGAACCAAAGGGTCGCCAAAAATCGCCTATGATGACTAAAGATTGATGGCACATTAAGGCTGTGGTCAAATTGACGCTACAAATGCTTTGAAGCATTTTTCTTCGCAATCTCCTTCCATCTTTACTGAACAGAAGGAGAAGAAAAAGGCTTCGAAGCATTTGTAGCATCAAATCGACCGCAGTCTATACCCCACAAGAAACATTTAAATTGCTTAGCAACTCTAATTAATTAATACTAGAAATACTGAATAGTCATTTCTGACGGTTTTTATTTTTTAGATTAATATCCTATGTCTTGTGTAGATGGGATTTTGAAATTTTATAACTCCAAAATGAAGGAATGATGGATGAAACGTTATATATTTTTATACAAAAAATAGGATATTAATCTCTAAAAAATAAACAAGAGGCATGCACGACATTTTAAAAGTACAGCTTGAGTCCTGTTTTTGTAGACAAACGTGAAGAAGCAGCAGGACAAGGAGAAGACCAGTTATGACGACAGTAGCGAGGAGGACAGCGTAACTGTGTTGTATAAGAGCAACAGGACGGCTATGCCAGCCGGCCCGAGTGACCAAGGAGCGACGGCTATTCTTCAGACAGAAACAGAGAAAGACAGGGATGCACAGGCACTGTTTGAGAAGGCTCAGAAAATAAACGAGGTATTTTCGAGTTCGAAATTGACTTATTTATTGGTACAAATGAACTGATGAATTAGATAAATTTAGTGATATCTTTCCATCTTGATTATCAGGAACTAGAGGGAAAAGAGGATGATAAGATTTATAGGGGCTTGAACAATTACGCACAGTATTATAAAAAGAAGGACACTGCGGCTGGAAATGCGTCCAGCGGAATGGTCCGTAAGGGACCGATTCGAGCACCGTCAAATCTTAGAGCGACAGTGAGATGGGACTATCAACCTGACATATGCAAGGATTACAAGGAAACTGGTTTCTGTGGTTTCGGAGGTATGTGATATTATGATTAATCTTTTCAAATAAATGTACGTTGTTTTCATTGATATTAATACAAATTCTTCTTGTGTTGCAGATAGCTGTAAGTTCTTACACGATCGGTCGGATTACAAATTGGGATGGCAATTGGAGAGAGAAGCTGCTACTGGCGAGTACAACAACAGTGGGGACGAAGACGACAAGAAGTACGAGATTGACAGCGATGAGGACAACTTGCCGTTTAAATGCTTTATTTGTAGAAACAGTTTCACAGATCCTGTTGTTACCAAGTATGATTGTTAAAGGACATTCAATCGCTGCTTTAATATTTTTAATATGTCTGATGACTAATCCGTTTTTTCTTTTAGATGCAAGCATTATTTTTGTGAAAAATGCGCTTTGGAGCAATATAAGAAAAGTACACGATGTTACATCTGCAATGTTCAGACTAACGGCACTTTTAACCCAGCAAAAGAACTTATTGCACGAACTAAATTGGAAGACAAGGAAGTGACTGCAGCAAGCGAGGATTCCGATTAAGATTAATAAAATCTTTTGACAATATTTTGTTTCTACAATTTTATAACAAATAATACTGTAATATCAATAATTATAATGAACTGTAAATGTTACATATAGTTACATATGTATAGTGACAGTCTAGAATATCGTCGATAGAATACATTTATAAACTTTCTAGAATTAGTGATGAGTAATCAATTCTACAATTTTTTAATTGCATTTTTTCTGAACGCTTAATTTATCGAACGGTAGAAAAGAGTTTTTTTTTTTAAATCTTATATGAATATAATGTAGGTCAATAAAGATATATATGTACATATGTATATGCTTTTATATTTATGTATGTTATACATTCTACAATAATTCAATATTTATATATACAAGACCAGGCATTACTCCAGTTTATTCAAATTAAAACAAATACAAAACATACAAAATCATTTACTTTTTCTTAAATAAATTTTTTTATCAAATAAAAATTTCGAGAATACATATTTTTCTGATATTTTCAACAATACATGAAATATGTATTATACATATTTACAGAACATTTCGCCTAGAGTCACTCGGGAACCCTCTTCGAGTTTAGAAATCATCTCACTGGTAATTATCGGGCTAATGATTCGCAGGGGAAACTCCGGTTGGAGCGAAGGCGCTACCAACGACTCGTGTCGGGCGTCGCGACGCAAATCGATACGCGGCGCAGGCGGCGTGTCGACGACAGTGTTTGCGGCGGCAGTGTTGTTTCCCTCGTAGTGCGAAAATGTTATCGGGTCGTACGTTCTTCACGGGCTGCCGCCGGGAGCGAGCGGTACGCCCGTCATGCACGAGGCGCGATATCGCGACGTAGGGATCACGCGAGATAAACCCCGCGCTTCCGACGGCCACGTATCGCGATCTCTTTCATTCGCGAAAGGCGCATCGCAGCCGATCACCGCGTTCCGCGCGGCGCCGCCTCCCGCTCCGCCGAGAATCGATTCCCGACACACGAAAGGACACGGCGCGCGCGAAACGCGGCAGGACACGAGCTTTGGTGGTCCTGGTGCGCCGCATCCTCCTCCGGCGCGAGGAGGAGCGTTAACTCGCGCGAAGGAATTCCGTTATATTTATATATACATATCTTTGTAACGGGGAGATACGCGTCCAAGTGTGACGGTGATGTTCGCTTCGCGGAAGGTTTAACGTGCTATTAAAGATCGTCGCTCGTTGAGGTAGGTCGGCGTCGGAACGAAGGGAGATACCACTTGTACCGAGAGCTAGAGACGCGAAATCGCTCCTCGAGGTGGTCACGTTATCTCTTTAATACATATCCCTGCACGTCTGCACTATTCGTTATGTAAATAGTGAGACGAAATCCCGACGGGACGTCGAAGTCGCTCTCGCTCGGACGGATCATCCATTCCGTCCGCGTATACGGAATCGCCGCTGGTATCGTTACGTAAAAATTATTCGTGCGTTCGATTGCGTTCACACTTGCGCTGCCGCCGACATATGCCGAGTGTGTTGTAAAGACGGGAGTGCGGACGATCGACGGCGAACCGCTGGCGAAGTGGTGCGCCGCATCGCACGCCTTGTTGAATTGAAACTCCTGAATTATCTGATCCTCGAGCAAGGACTCCAAGTCGCCGATATAGTCGCGTCAACATTGCGATGCTCCCGATCGAGAACTCAGCGATCCACGGGAATTAATCGACAGGTGCTGGCGCGCTCGATTTTCTTTCATCCCGGTGAAATCTGCAAGCAGAGAAGCGACGTTATCATTGGGAAGGTGCAGTATTTCACGGCGACTCCCTATCAACCAGGTGGGTGATTTACGCGCGGCGCGATAAGAACGCCGTGATAAGCGGCTCTAATGATATTAATTCGCGCCCGACGGCGACATGCATGCGCGTCGCTATTTCTCGCCACTGCACTTTCTATATCTCTTCACATTTTTTTTCCCCCTCCTCTATCTGCGAAGCCCAAACGAGCGACGTGGCGCGCGAAAAGATAGACCGGCCTCAAGAGACTTTGATTAATGGGGTAGAAAAGTAATAAATGTTACATTTGTGGCAAGTTATCTCGATATTTCATTAACGCTGCATTATCGCTGTTTAATGAAGACTTCATTGACACTAATTCCGCGACTGTGCGCTACTTTGTGAAACCGTTTGAACGTGAAGGTCCCGGTTAATAGATTTTCTCTTTTATTCCAATCTCGTTTCCTGTTTATGAGGCTCGTTAATTGTGGAAACGAGTTGTTTGCAATTAAAGTGGATGCATGCAGATATTCTCTCGAAGACCGGTTTCGCGCGATAATCGCGTCCAAGAATAAGCTTTATAAATCGCATATTACGCTCCCCTCCGCCTCTCTGCGCGACGCGGCGTCATTTGGCTCGTGTTCATCGGTCGCACTTATCTATGCATATCGTGTTGGCCCCACGTGCAGCGCATATGTGTTGACAGCCGTAACGGCCGAATACGGCGATAATGGGCACGCAATCGTACAAGTCCGGACGACTGCGCGCTGACAGATACGCGAGACCGCGTCATCTCGCACTAATTAACTATCGAGCATTTTTTCTCGCCTCGTTGACACCGAGATAAATCGGCTTGTTCCAAGTAATAAATTGATACGTCGTTTCTCAGCGTGACATTCTTGAAATTGAAATTGCCACCTGGAATCTCCCAAGGCGAACTTGTCCGCGCAATGTTGTATTCATATAATAGAAAATGGTAAAATATTACACCAGCATGTGTAGGCATATGTATCCCAAATAAATTCCTGGCATGCGACTCGGAGCCAATCTCTACTTAGCGAAAACGTCGCAGGATGTTGTTCATCATTCGTCGAGGCTTGCTCAATTCGCAACATTGAATGTCTCAGCAAGTAGACGGTTGAAACGAAATTTCTCTCTGTCGAAGTTAACGTATCTGAAAATAAATCAAGCTTTGTCATTTACATGCAAATCTCATTAAGAATCTAAAGGCAAAAACAAAAAAAAAATCGACTCCGAAACGCGTCGGATGCATTTCTCTCTCTCTCTCTCTCTTTCAGTGCAGGAGAAGTATGTAAAATATATTTCCGAGTAAAATACATGTCTCCCGCAAGAGAGGTGTGCTCTGCCGTGTGTAAAGGCGGGTAAAGACAAAACGCTAATGTCTGCCGATGACGGCCGCTGCTGTACGGTCGCGTTTCAAAAATAACTAACTACGAGAAAATAGAGGACTGCGAAAACGCGCGACCGTGACTGTCGGCGACCGTGGCGGTCGCGAGGTTGACACGTGCACGTGCATACACGCGGCGCTCACACACTCAATCGACGTACGCCTGTGTTCGCGCGCTCGTTGTCTCTGTGTTCGGAAAATGTATACACGGGTCTACGCGCGCTATGGAACTGTGTAATCGGTTTCGGATCGATAAATCGTGCACATACGGTGTGCGGTCGCGCCCGCAACAAAGCACCGACGCGTTTTGCAAAATGTACCTAATTATAAATTACGTACTGCGAAAAAATCTGCGGAGAGAGATCGAATCACAAGCACCGCGATTAGCATGCGCGGGTGCGTCCGGGAGGTTCACTGTTGTCGCCGCCGCCGCCGCCGCCACCGCCGCCGCGACGAAGGAGTACAATTTTAATCCCTTTTTTTGCGACTTTCGTTGACGTAGTAGCGCATTTTGTTCTTCACAGTTGGGAACCGTTGACGTAATACCGCACCTTTTCACGAGATAAAACTGATAAGAGCGATTCGTCTTTCTGCGGCCAATGAAGCGTTAATGAACAACTTCCTATGCATTATTTTTTTATCGTAATCTTTTCTTTTATTATATTATTTTCTGCAATATTAGAAAAGTTCTGTTATTTCTTGCAAATTCACAAAAATAGTCCATTTTTATATATTTTGCAATTTTCGCAAAATATACAAAATACATAAGAATGGAATATTTTTGCGAATTTGCAAGATCTTAGGATTTTCAATTCAAGCTCGGTGTATACGTACTGAAAACCTTGTAACATTCAAGAATTGCAGATCGATGAATTAGTATGTAAGGACACGCGAAAGAGAGAACCTACGCGCGTTGCCGGCAGGTCTTGCATCACTCCGGGAATTAGTCAGCCTTGGTAGGACGCACGACCTCCGCGTGTTTCAATGCGGGCTCAGAAACGCTAAATTATAGCCACGAAAGTAAATGCACGCGAAAGCCGCTCCGGTTACTTTGTGACGGCCGAGTAAGGTCAACGGTAAAGGGCTGCAGATCCGCTGTGCGAGTCGAAGGACCGCCAGGAACAATTTCACACAAAGTACACCTGTAAGAAGAAACGCATTGTATAGAATTGTTTACGAAAATACTTAACAAAATCTCCTTTGAAAGGATAAAAGCGATATAGCGTGATCCTTTTCGTGCATTAATTCGCTCCGAGCTCCGATTATCGTTGCGATATGTAAATGTAACGTGAGTTTCTCTTCCGCGGCCTTAAGTATGCAAATGCCCGTTTATCGGCCGGGCCCGCGGCCGCGGATACGAAATAAAGTCGCGAGTGTTGAATATTTCACTTGTCACTATGACGAATATCGTGCACAATGAACCTTGGTCAGTGAACCGCGCTTATAGACAGAGAGACGTGACACATGCCTCTCCAAGCACGTGCGCCGCACGATAAACCTCACGAGTGCACAATGCAACTATTATTAAGACATGTCTACGTAAAGATTTTTAACGACGCCTGAATCCAGAAGAATTGCAACGCAGTACAATTGTAACGTAATTATTAAATATATCTCCCGGAGGATCTTTACGTTCCTTACGCTCCGTCGCGACGCAAAGTACCGTTTAATGTTATATCGATAGACGTCAGTCAAACGAAGCGTCGCGGGAGCAAATAAAACCATAAAAAGCAGCCGCGAAAGTCACGATGACGCGCGCTCTATATAGAACGGGCTCCTCTGTGCCTCCCCGTCGAAGAAAATTAGCTTATTCCCGCAAACTCGCTCGCCGCTTCTCATTTCGCTTCTCCGCCCGAACTTCCGGCTGCCTTTCGAACATCAATATTGACTCAGCGTTCCCACCTTTATCTCGCATTTTATCTTATCTGCTTTAGTACGGTATAGGTAACCGAGGGAGGCAAGCTATCTCTCTGCCATCGTTGTAGACATTACGATTTCAAGTTCAGTTCGCCGAGAGAATATCTGGAATTGAGTACAATTGAGTACACATTGTAGTGGTACCGCAATAGCCACTTATCCCGCGGAGATCTAGAGGCTGTAATTATCGCGTGTGCCGGTAGGATATACGTCAGAGGATTGGGATTAACGACGGACGGCATTCGCTCTCCCCGGTCATTGTCTCATTATCCGTTAATCTGGCTTCCAGATGGTTTCTGGCAGTGATGCCCTCATCGGAGGAGGAAAGCCAGTGGCTCGTTGGCAGCGGGGGCGGCCTCGCACCCTCCGGCGGCAGCGCGACGAAAACGGGCGCCGGAGAGCGCGGCGCGACCACTAGGTCCGGCCTTTACACCGAGGAGATGACGACGCAGCCGGCGAGCGTCGCCACGGCCGGCGTCAACTCGGCCTCGGCCGACTCCGCGGAACACGACCTCATCGACTCCACCGCGGACGCGACCCTGCTCGCGCAGTTCCACGAGGACGCCATCAAGCAGGTGACGCAGGATTCGAGAAACCTCCGGGAAGATCCGCCACGCTTCTCTTTTCCAAATCCCAATCCTAATCGGCAAGCGAGGAGAGAGGATTTATTTTCATTATCAAAAAATATCACTTTGATTTTTCAAACTAAAGTTTGAAAGGACAGGATTCTCGACTGCCTTCTTAATTTGCGTTCTTTCGCAATCACGGTGTGTCTGACATAATTAATTATTTTCTCCGTATTCATGAAATCTCCGAGAAAAGCCATGTTTCTGTCCTCAAATCGCAGTCCTATTTCACAAGCGGGAATTTATTTTCAATATCACGCTGATTATTTTTCAAACTCGTAAAGAAAAAAAAGAGTATCGACTGCCTACCTAATTTGTGTTCTCTCATCGCAATCGCGGCGTGTCTTCCTGACACAATTAACGCATTATTTATCTCGTGTCGTGTCCACGGCGACGGCCATGAATCACTTTAAACACGACATATATCGATCGCTAAATCAGTCAGCGTCATCGAGACGCGCGTCCAAGTATCGATCGCCGCTGCTCGCGATCGATAGTTCGATCGCGGCGGATCCGAGGGTTCCCATTGGCCGACGGCGCGTCGAGTGCGGTATAAAAATATGCGGGCTGCTGGGCGGAACAACAACATAACCTAGGCGAAATGGCGTCGTTCGTTGGCAGGACGTTCGCCCGTAGTGAATGATTCTGTCTCCTCGCGTGCCCGAGCCCTTCTTCTCCCTACGAAAATGGACCAAGTCCTGGACGAGTCGATCGTCAAGGCAAAATACGTCCCGCGCGAAGTACCGGGCTACTTGAAAGATTTTCCAGTAAATTATTTATTTTACTTGACGTTTCGCGTCGGGGTATCGATCATGTAATTTGCAGAAACATGAAAAGTTTCACGCTACGATTCTATTGGTTAAAATCCTTGACATGCGAAAGTTTTTCTTTCTTCACGCTTCTGAAAATTACATGATGAAATACCCTACCTAGAAGTTTATATCTTTGAGGAAAAATTATTTTGTGTGTGTGTGTGTGTGTGTGTGTGCGCGTGTGTACATACATATATATATATATATATATATGTACACACACATACACACAAAATAATTTTTCCTCAAAGATATAAACTTCTAGGTATTTGTGTGTGTAATTTTGTGTGTGTGTGTGTGTGTGTGTGTACATATATATATATATATATGTACACACACACAAAATTAAACTATTGCAATGCAACATTACTGTTAGTTGGTGTTATTATGTGTCATGTATATTATGTATCTTATGTATATTATGGTATATTATATGTCATACAATATTGTAAAATTCACTTTTATCAAATATGCATCCATGAAAAATATATATTAATAGAGTGCACATAATTCTTGAAATATTATAATTGAATAGGACACTCCTTTCACTATTTTAATGTACGAATAAATATACAATATTGTATGACATATAATATACCATAATATACATAAGATACATAATATACATATGACACATAATAACACCAACTAACAGTAACGTTGCATTGCAATAGTTTAATTTCTTACTGAACAATGTAACTGTTATGTAGCACAATATTTGTTATATTACAGTGTGTGTATGAAAATAATAACAGTACTTTATTGACAAAACTTATAAAAGACAAATAAATACATCGAGATACATACATTATGGTGTGAATGGAAAATTATAATATTGATGTTTACTGATATAATAGAAGATTTCTGTTGTATAAAGAATATTGTCGACAAATGGGATGTAATGTTGCAGGCTGGCGTTGGATATTTCCAAATATTCGCTGCTTTCTGCACGGGCTTGAGTCTGGCAGCCGATACCGTTGAAATTTTTGTTGTACCTTATATACTGCCGAGCGCAGAGGTTGAGCTTTGCATCGAAGACAACGAGAAAGGATGGCTCGGTGAGTTGTTTGCTTTCACGCGAATATGAACTTCGCGACGCTGAACGACGCGATCTTTCAGGAAACATTACTCTTGTCGGCCTCGCCCTGGGTGGATTATTCTGGGGTGGCCTTGGCGACAGACTCGGAAGACGCAGGTCCCTCCTCTCGGCCATGTCCGTGCACGCTCTGTTCAGCGGTGTCGCGACATTCATGCCCACTTATGGCACTTTTATGACGGCCAGATTTTGCTCGGCTCTCGGGTAAGTTTTTTTTTTATCTATTTGTCGATTTAAAATCATATAATCTCTTTTTTTTAAACGAAAACTAAATTATTTAAATATTATTTAATACAAATTAATTTTTGTAATTTGTATTACAGAGTAGGAGGAGCTGTACCATTGGCATTCGTGTATCTCGCGGAATGCTGCCCACGCTTGAGCAGAGGTCGCTGGACGGGTATACTCGTAGCAGCGTGTGCTCTCGGCGGCGTTTACGCAGCGCTCTTGGCTTGGGCAGTGGTACCGACGACGGGAGAAATGGTCGTCCTGGAGAATAAGGAACACTTCAGCGCTTGGCATCGTTTCTTGTTACTGTGTTGTCTGCCGGCGTTGTGCTCCACGATCGGTCTTATCTTTCTACCGGAAAGTCCAAGGTATCTTATAGAGGCCGGTCGAGATGTGGAGGCAATGATGGTTTATCAGGTAAAAATGTGTAGCATAAACGACGAACAAATTGAATTCTTATCTGGTATCTAATATCCAGGTTTCTCGACAATTTAATGTTTTAGAGGATATATAAGAAGAATAACGCTCGGAAAGGTGCAACAGGTGCTCAATACCAGCTCTCTGAACTTGAACTTCCAACTAAAAGACCTCGTGGCTTGGCGCCGCCGTCTCCTAGCAACCACACTAGCGTTTTGGCGGACATAATGTATTCGATCGAAATGGTAAATATTCCAGAAAGATATGACGTGAAGATATCTTAACTGTAAGTTTTTTGTTCTTTACAGTTCTGGAATTCTTTCCTGGAATTATTTGCAACGCCTCATTTACGAGTAACTTTGGTATTGTTAATTATCTGGACCGCTGCTTCATTCTGGTAAGTTTTGAGTTGGTTTAATAAGTAATTACTATTGGCCAAGAATAAACTCATTCTAATTTTATTATGTTTAGTCTTTACGGTCTTATGATATGGTGTCCCGAATATCTAAAACTTCTGCGAACAAGGGAATACGAAACTCATACGGAACATAAAGAAGGGGAAGAACACAATGGTACAATATTTGGTGGTTCTTGGGAAAATCGTCAGTACAAAAATTCTACATTTTCGAACTGCAAGTACGGATGTTACTTTGAGATGCATTAATGAGACGAATAAGTGTTTTCCCATAAAAATAAATATAATTTTTTAATTTTTACAGATTTAATAAAATGGTATTCAGCCATGTCGATTTCGACAATTGTACTTTCCAATCGGTAGAGTTCAGTAGCATTAAGTCTAGCAAAACCCACTTTAGAGACAGCGTTATTGTATATTCGAAGTAAGTAACATTATTTATGCAATATTAAAAATTTATGTATTCGTCTATATATAATTGGACGTACAACGTTTGTTACAGATTTGTTGACACAGACTTATCTGCACAAGTTTTCATCAGATGTAAATTGGAGAATAATACGAAGCTGAGTTTAAGCGGGAACTGTCCAACTCTCGATCTCGATTATAACATTTATATCGAAGAAGCGTTGCATGCTCACCTCGTTGCTCAATTGGCTTTCGTGCCTGCTGCTGCGCTGGCAGGTTTGGCACTTACCGTTCTCCAGCGGCCAAAACTAATTGGTTAGTTAATAAATTACGCAACAAGCCAGTTATTTTAGACACAACTGTAGCTAACTAATACTTATTTTTTTCATTATTAGGTCTCTCTCTTTTCCTCTCTTCTGTCGCTGCATTATGTCTGATATTAATTCGCCAAAACAGTTCGGCAGTTCTTGGTTTTGAAGGTGGCTTCACAGCTCTTTTCGCCGTCGGATGGACATCGTTAACTTTGGTGACAGTCGAGAGCTTCCCCACACACTTGAGGTAAAGAAATAAAAAGATCTTCAGGATATTACACGAACGAAAATCAAACTCATATTGACAGAAAACATTTATTAATGTCTATAGGTGTACCGCTTTTGGACTCATAGCAGCAGCTATAAGAATATCAGGTTTGATAGGAACCACAACGTATCAGACGTTAGTAGGTGCGCCTTTAATCGCGCCCGCACTATTAACTGCGCTAGCTTTATTGATCGCCAGCGTTATAACTTTTAAATTGCCTCATACTCATACTGTCTTCTTGTAAACTTTTCATCGGTAGAAAAAGAGTGTCAGAGACGCGGTGGAGATTATTCTTTATCCTTAGAATTTATTCGAAAAAAAAAAAACAATGTTCAATACATGTCAATAATTTATTGATCAAAACGAGAAAATTTTTTAGAAGATGAGACTTTGTACAAAGTGACATATCCTAAGTAATAATGAAGCACTGTTGTCTTTGAAGGCACTTGCATATTTGAAGCGCACAGAACGTTCATAGCAACTTTAACTTGCTAACGCAGAATAACTTGGAGTTGGATCAAAGCACTCTTTCAAAGTATTCTATTGCTTATGGATCCATAGCATACACTACCTGCGAACGATATTAATGTTCGACAGATATAACATTCAAAGAGAAGAGATTTCAAGATCGGCTGACACGGACGTTTCCATGCGCAAGATAGTCACTCTGAAACTAACTCAACTATAATCACTCCACTATTTTACCTTTGACGATATATAAACCGTTATGCAAGTCTAACAAAAGCAAAAGACACATATGTGCAACTATTTTAATAAGGCTTATGCCATGAAACGTGTCAATTTAATAAAGGATGCATCAGCCATCCGTAATGATATATCATATATATTAAGAACCATTAGAGAGTTATATCGACAATGCAGTTTGATATCTCAATTATTCCAGAGACACAACGCTTATAAAGTACATAGCTGTTCTTTTGATCTATAGATTGAATAATATTGATGCATGATATGGAACTGAGATATATTCCGATATAGTTTGCGGAAGGTTATTCGCTCGGATTTAATCACACAAGACACTATATGAATATTCACCGTATACAGACAGATTATGATAATACAACAAATCATTTTATATATTTCTGTGTGAGAAGAGAAATGATCGTTTCACTTCATTACGCAGGAGACATTCCTATGAAGGGAAAGTAATCGAGCAATCGTATGTTCAGTACTTCCGCTTTTTACCGATTTATTAGCATGCATTAGATCTATTAACTAGACGCTAGAATGTCGCTAATTCGATAAATGAGAAAGAAAGAGAAAGAAGAGATTACATGATTCACGTAATGTAAACGCTGCCGTACGAAATCTCAATTCCTAGACGAAGACTTGAACGAGAAGAAAAGATAGAAAATCAGCATCGTAGCGTAAAAGCTCAAGAGATTATCATCTTCAACATTAATCAAGCTTACGATACGATCAATTACACATATGAACGTATGCGTCTGACTTTCTAGTGATGTGTATATTAAAACGTAGAGCGTTATTTTCTACAATCAGGATCCCATATCTTGACGTAAAATATATATAAAATGTAATATCTGTGTAATTTACTGTAATTCACACTGGAAAAACTTTGCTAAAGTTTTATCGTCACTGACGACATGATAATGGCTGACACTGGAAAGCTGGAAAGAATGTAAAAAAAATGTTCCTTGGAAAAGAAAGGCAACTTATTTAGGCAATAAGGATGTAAGAAAGACGGGTAGATGTAGCGACGATGTCTCGCCTACCAGAATTCTGATCAGAAAATACACTTCGTGGAGTCTCTGAGATGTTCATCAAGAGATATCAGCAGATTTAATAGGATAAATGTTTACGTCCTATCACGGTTAGTGAGTTTTTTTCATATCATTGCTAACGAACCTTGTTGACGATCGATATATA
>VBVR01005018.1:0-13106 GCA_011638315.1 Tetramorium parvispinum | reverse complement strand
TTTAATATTATTTTGTAATATAATATTAATATCTTATTATATAAAATATAATATTTAAAAGTTCAAATTTTAATATAAAAAATTATAGGTATTTACAAAATCATATGAAGAAATTTTTGCAAATTTATAACTTAAATAACACTGTACTTTTATAACGCTGTATAGCAGATATATAATGTTTGAATTTGATGTAACATAGCATTGCGAACTATATTTCAAACAGTTCATCCGGCAGCAACTCAAATATTTAAGTGACCCAGATTAAATATAAAGCAATCAGGCTATAATGCGAAATTTCTTCGTACAAGTTTTGGATAAAATATTTCTATATATAGATAAATTAATAGATAAATCTAATTAATTAAACGCTTTTAGTACGAATATAATTAATTTTAAATATAAAAGTTATACGCAATTGTATATGTTATATCACATTTAATAAAAAAAACATGAATAATATGTATCAAAAGTCGAAAAGCCAATATGTCCAATATATCTGCGGGCGCAGGTCCTCCTAAAATAAATCAATATTGACAGCATAGCCACACTAAAATCGTCAGCATGTCGCACGAAATCCGCACACCATACTCTGTGTATGCTTATATTACAATGGTGAAAATAGAAATATATGATGGCTAACCTATTGTGATTTAATATAAAATTTAATTGAACGTATTCGTTTAACTTACAAATCACACATGCTTTCATTACTTGTTCTATGTATATTCATAATTTTTTTATTGACGAGCGAAGCTATTATATTGAAAACTTTTATATCTTTTTCAAAAATAATAAGAATTATATTTGAATATATTGTCAATTTTATCTTATACTTATATTTCCGTTTTTTTTCTCTTTTAATCGGAAAATCTTTTGTCTGCCTCGTAGTTTGCCTTCATTTATAATATTTCTTTCATTGTGTTTCATAACCGTTCTGAATAAAATCTTTGAATAAATCTAATGCTAATTTGTATTTATGAAATTGAATTTTGATCACATTACAGTTTGAAAAATAAATATCGAGTTGCACAATCAAAATTGTTAATTGCTTACAGATCGGCGGCAGAAGAGGATGACCCGTTGGTCCGATATCGGAAACCCCTAATATTCCGCGATATAAAAAGCGGATTATGTAATTGTATCATTAAGTATTTAATTGCCGATTGTTGAAGTATCGTAATACGGGAGTGAAGAATCACTTAATTTGCGACCGCGACATAAAATCACGCGAAACGTAATTCAACTCCTGATTCGCAATCTGGAATTCGATATTTAATTAAACTTGAAATAAGGCTTACCGAAACTTGATACAATGCAAAGTAAAAGATAGATGAGTTGGCAGGTAACCATTAATATATTGCTATTTCATGCTACAACTTATTGTTAAAATTCATTTACATTATCAATCAATTTTATTTTTATTTTCTATTTTTTTGGCTTTATAAATTTATATTGACATGTACAAAAAATACAATATTTCGTTTATTTCACGCATAAATGAATGATTACAAAATAAATAAGATGAGATAATTAGAAATCATTTAATGAAAAATATTTTAAAAAAAACTACGCAATAATCTTTTATACACCTTATGCATATTACATTATAATAAACATAATATTTTTTCCATTATTCCTACAAGATAAACTAGGCTAGGATTAAAAGAAGAATAGTTGTTATTCATTATTCGTTTGTATTCTCTCCTCCTTCTCCGACGGTCATCTTTTGAGCTTTCGGAAGCGCGGAAGTTTAATTGCGGTTCTCCGAATCTCATCATATGCTAACCGTCTCTTTTCGTGGTTCGTAGAGCGTGACTCTGCGCAAAGTACGAAATTCGATTTAAAGTTGAACACGATAGACGAACGAGGTAGTGGCGAACGAAAGTATTCGCGGCGAAGCCTCTGTTCTCGGTAATATCCCAGCGGATTTTTAGACGGCGTAGCCATAAAAGGTTTTGATGTCTCGATCAATCACCTTATCCGACTGATATTGGACGAACCGCGGCAGGCGCCAGCATCAATCTTTGATTATCCATCCTCCAACGCTCTCGCTCGATTTCTCGCTCGATCTCTCCGTTGTTTTTAGGCGCAACCACGAGACGAGGACGATTTATGAATATGCCATTATATTATATTTGTCTTGTAAAGCCTTTGAGCCTCAACAGAATTCTCCCAAGTAAACCTTACAGAAAATTCGCGATATCGCGCATACAAACCATATATAGATAGATATTATATATAAAAGTGCAAGATAGTTTAATATGCGTATTTTTTTATCGTTTTATTAGAATTTTAAATTTGCAAATTGCAAACTTTAGATAACTGCATTTTCTATAAAGAGATTATTAATTATGTTACACATACTTTAATTTTAATATATCTTCATTTTAGTTAATTATCTACTTGTATAACAAAAAACATATAACTATTAGAATATTTGTATTCTCTCTAGCAAGCATTATAACGAAAAATTTTTGACAAATAAAACGAAATACCTAATATATTTTACAGCGGCTTCGTACTTCATGTCTAGCCGACATAAAGGTAGAACAATGCGACATATTTTGAACATAAAAAATGATCATTAGCACGCAATCTTTATTGCAATCTTTACGGGTTTTGGCGCCGTAAATGTCTTTATGACGATCCTTATTATATGCGAATACATATTCGGAATTAACCTGGTAATCCTCGTTTTCGTTGCCAACCTTATCCTTTCAAATGGATTTCACTGCTTCGTATCCATGGCGATGTATCCATGGAACAGAAGAGCCTTATCGGCTGCAGTAAACATTAATGTAGTTGCCTGAGTCACGCTTGAACTCGAAAATATTTCATAAACCGTGACATTAAGATAACGGGAACAACGATTTACATATTACATCGCGATATTAAATGAAACGTGTCATGCCTGCTTATGTACGAAAGCGACACTTACTCCTGATTGCAAGAAATTTGCATAATGAGAGTTAAAGTAGGTAAGCTTTCGATACTAATTTTATACATTTTTTTTAGTAAAATAACGATTGAACGATGAATAATGGCTGTTGTATATTTTTGGAATTATATTTTAACAATATTACATAATTATATTTTACACAATAACTCCTATTTTTAGAAATTATAATAAGAATATATCATATTTATATACGTATATTTTATTGACTGCCATCTTTATATATTCTATTTTTAATACCCAAAAGCAAAACTACTTCAATGTACGTTATAATCGATAATGGATACTAACTTTTCAGTAAAATTAAATAATAATTGTAATAATAATAATTATAATCATAAAATATGTTGAATTCTCTAATTAAAAGTTTAATGGAGAATAGCACGCATGTGCAAATCGAGCGATATTTTCTTTCATAACAACCGTTATTTTCTAGTAATTTGCAGCCGCTCCATAAACGTATTCAATAATTGTTTCCGGACTAAAAATCTTTTTACGATATTCCTGACAAATCTAAAACGTTTATTAAATTATATTTCATTTCAAGAAATAGATCGAATTACAAAAATCTGGTTGTTTTATTTCTCTAAAAATGATATAAATTATCAAACTCTTATTGTCATTAAATCGGTGTATAAATTTTATCGATAGTTTTAGCTTTGCAAAATTTAATTATATCTGTAAACGTTTTATTTTTTAATATATTAACTTTTGACTCTCGTATATGTAAGCTTAACAATGTACAATACGATCGATGAGTATTATGAGTATATATTTTGTTGTACATTTTACATTATATAATTATTTCTAATAAATATTTTATTTACTATTCCACTTTTTGGGAATTTATTATTTAAATATCAATGGCTTTAACGGCTCATATGTCGCCTAAATAAAAATTTCAATGTACGACTATTGTTATTACAAGTGTCATTTAGAGAGTCGCGTCACATTATTCACTTATACTGACGCATAAAGAAATTGGAGCTCGTTGTATGTATGGAAAAAAGCAACGCGTTATCGCATTTCAGCGGAACCCGAGCAGTGCTTTTTTGAATTTGATATACACCGCAGTAGCGGGACGCGTGTCAAATTGCTTCCACTTCGTCGTGACATGAAATTTTAGTGAGGGGCCTTTTCCCTAATGTCAGACGCCGCGCACATCGCGATAAAGCCGCTTTCACGGTGATCCGCTTCCTCACCAGCAAAATTTTACATGGCGCGTCAAACTCACGATGCCCATCAAAATACGCCACATTATGCTGTTCTCATCTGAATGGAGGAAGTGTACCAAAAAGTCCTCCCATCGCGGGTTCTATGTAATATCGTCGAATCTTCTCACGGAGTCTTTATCGCGTTTTATTCTGGCCAACGTATGACGAAGATTTCCGCGCGATGAACATTAAGTAAAAAGTTAATCATTGATGGAATAATACACACTCGCCTGTACTTTGTACATACTTCTGTACTTATTGGATTGAGGGCACGCTAATATACTTCATGAAATATTCGTGTAATATTACGATGTGGACCAATCTTTGTTAAGTCAACATTAAGTTACTTAATTCAAAGTATTTTTCAAAAGATCTGATCGAACTGCAGACAAGTTTAAAGCACAATTAAATCGCTGAAGGAGGTACAATGGCTGAATACTGTCATTATTTCCGCAGTTTCCGCGTAATCAGATTACAATCCACGCTTTTAAAATCTCGATTACTGTTTCAATCTCTACATTGCATCAATTTTAAAACATTGAAATAAAATAACGTTGATAATTAAATTAAAATGCTAAAAAGATACACGTACCCATATTTCTCATTCGAATTCACGTGATTCTGTAAATCAAATTTATATAAAATTGTTTTCACAGTACTGTTAAGAACAGCTCTGTGAGAAAATAATTTTGTTGCCAATTGAAAAGTGAATGATGATTAAAAATTTAGTTTTAATTACTTGTATAAATTCTCATTTATAAATTTTATTCTTGTTACAATTATTAAAGATGTGTAATGTTCTTTTTATCCCTTTATGTACATATCTGATATAATAAAGGATATTTTTCTAAAAATGTCCTTTGTTACACCAACGGTATAACAAAGGAAGATGGCAGCTTTGAAATTTTAGTTGATTCTAAACGTATCGAAAATTTGTCACATACTCCAAATTACCGCTGACAACTAACTACGCAAGGTATCTCTAAGAATTTCCGGCGATCGATTAACGAACTTCGACCGATACCAGGCTCTCCGGGTTCGTTAACTTAGACAAAACTCGCCGGACGACTTCCCTCATGTTCTCCGCGATCCTCTATTACAGCTAAAGTTCGTAACTACGTGTGCGTAGATTGTAGCAGCGCCGTAAATAACGACGTTGTCGTTGAAGCACGTACTCGCGAAACAAAAGATTGACTAACATGCGGCGAAGAAAAATAGGAAAGGAGACTTTACAGACTTTGCAACTCTAACGTTAGCACTTAGTAAAAATGCGATTATAAATACGAGCTTTGATCAGAAGAAAGTAAATTTTATAATACACATCTTTCGTTTATTAATAAAGATCTTTACAAGATTGATTAATATTTTTGACTCTATGTTATATGTATAATGCAAAAATCTTACAGAAATAAGAAATGCATAAAATTTATGTTATTATATCGAATAATTTTAAATCTTGTCATCGTGTTAAAACTATTAAAGAAACGATACGAGGATCGGCGGTAATCGGTTATAAATAAATGGCAAAATAGAACTCCTAACGCATGCCAGCTCGTCAGATAAGTCTCCCCCGGGTTACTAATTTGTCACAATGATGTATTATGATGGCGTAATTAGGAGTTGTCGCCCCATGAGTTACAACGGCCTGCGAGCAATTCTTGGCTTACCGCGCAATCCACAACACTCTTGCGCATTTCTGAGAATGTGACACAATTGGGCTATTACGGCCATTTATTACGGTGTAATTGTATTCGGCTTAATTTCACGTTGCGTTTTCGCAGTCGGGAACAATAGTGTCCCGCGACGTTAATGCATTGTCGTTACTGCGAATAGTTGCGCTCTTTATTCGTTACGCTTTATAAACGCCAGCCAGAGGCGCGATTTATGTGTGATGTTTTTGTAATTTATCGTCACCTTCGCCACGGCCCACGAACGATAAATCTCGCTGCGATGCGTCGAGATTACAGACTCTCACGCTGGCGTTAATCTTCCAGCGCGAGGAGAACGCCTGACATCGTCAGGCTTTAATTTAAGACTTTTCTTAATTACAAATTGACAAGTCCTCGTGGGCTTTAAGCTTAGTGAGGAAATCTTCTTTGTGACAGTGACAAATAATACGTTTGACATAAGCTTCAATCTTTAGCCACACCTTCCACTTTTCTTTATTTTGCACTCTTTTTTCTTCGATATTGATTAGAAAAAAGATAGATTAGAAAAAAGATGATAAAATGTTACACAGAATACAAAAAAGCCTTTATCGTATGGTTCAAGTGCCGTCATTCTTGTTTTTTAAGAATTTTAAACAAGTATATAAACGACCGAGATGGAAAAAAACGGATGAAAGGGAAATAAATTATTAAAACGAATGATATCTTTTCAATTGTCTTGTGCGACGACCGAAAATTATAATAGAAATTAGAAGGGTCGTTTTGTTCATGCCTTGATCCTTCCTCCGCCGATGAGTCGCAACCGGATGTTAAATTGAGCGTATAATGCCGGACGAATCGGCATTAATATCCGCGGAATTAACCCGATGCCCGGTAATTAAATCGATTAATTTCCATTTCCGAGTGGCTCGCACAATTTTCGAACGCGCCCCGCGATTAATTCCGGGCCCTCTAACGTTCCTGCGATATTTTATACCCGGCCGCAAATCAATGGCCATGGGAGCGAATTCGCGATGCATTTAACGGACACGTGAAGCAATATGAGTGTAATTAATTTCGTATTTTTCATACTACACCAGATGTATCGGTTTCGCGTGTGCTGGCGGTAGAACTACCACGTAATATTTTAAAATTAAATTTTAAACCGTACCAAAGCAATAGACGGCTATTAAGGTACTTTGAGGAAATGTAGGATATATTCAACGAAGTCTGTCGTACGATACCATTAACTAAGAGCCTGTGAGAATTTTTTAATAATATGATGAACAAATTTGGCTTTTTAATTTTTAAATATAAAGTGGCATATTTTCCTAACAAGCCTAATGCTTTCGTTACACTGCTTACAGGAGATTAAAGCAGGAAATTTCAACCAAAACATGAATATTATCTCCGTAATATGATTTATACGTAAAATGAGTTTGCTTATTAATACTCAAAATATTTCTGTTAGAATATCGCACGATTTTGCGATATTCTAATCCTGATGGATTTACTAAATGTAATCGCGATGTTAACAGAGCTGCTACTGAACTCTTTTTATCAACCTTCTCATAAAAAATAGATATTTATTTTTAATACCACAGTTATACCTAAGAGAAATAAGAAACGATATCTCACTTGCCACAAAAATGGAAAAATAATGTAAAGTCTTATCTTAAATACGAAAAAATTTAATTTTGCCGTCACCACACTCAATTCTTGCTACTCTCACAATAATTGTATCTTAACAATAATTTTATATTTTAATATTATTTTTGCTTTAACTACTTTATTTTAATATCAGACGAATGCATAGGCGCTTCTGAATTGGATTACCCGTGGGGAAACGATACAGGTAATCTCTCGGGAAGTTATTCCGTGACGCTGCGACGTCTGTCGTCGTTACAAGCAATTGGCGTGAACCCAACAATTTTATTCAGAATTAAGTTGTGCCGTTTCAGTCATGGCTTTTACTTAAAAAGATTGCACGCGAGCGAGCGTCGTATGCACGCAGTGAAGAAACCAGAGACATTTTTGTAATATGTATCCTTAGAAAATTATAACATATTACTTTGTATAATAAGTTTGAGTCTATTTAATAAACGCATATGTGGCGAGTGTATCTCCAAATAATTCATATTTTACGGTGAGAAAAATAGAGATGGAAAATTTAAATGGCAAAATATAAGAATAATTGCATGAAAAGTTTAAAAGACTTACATAACCTGTTCCTCTTTTTGATTTATATATTGTACCCAAAATGAATTTAATTGTACGATAAAAAGTGAAAAATTGTTGATATTGTTGCTTCGAATTATTTATAAATGCTGCAACGGCGGAATCACAATGAAAACTGTCGCTTCGATGGCTTCATCAATTTGCTGTTTTAAATCGCAACATTTACATACGAATATGTATGTAGTCGATTACGGTTATATTACATTAATAATTCCAGTTACCATCAGTTTTCGCCCAAACAAACTCGCAAATTTATATTACGTGATATTCTCATCGATAAACATACCTACGTTTTAGGATGATTGCCAATGCCATTCAATCAACCCTACTTTATCTTTTATATTATATTCCCTTATAAATCTTGGACGTGCATTGAATGGTTCTTACGTGACTTGTATGGTCTTAACGGAACAATAGTATTGTTCCTTAGATCTCAAGATGCTCTATATATATATATATATATATATATATGAGTGTACATCCGAAGCCACTTAGAGGACTGACAAATTAACGAAGTTTATGATTTTCATTGCGGACAGCGTTTGCCGCTGTAAATTAATCTCGCGCGGTAGGCGAAAGGAGAGTTCATCGGTTCTCCCGCAGGATTACGTCCAGCTAAGTGCATTTTATTTTGTCGTGGTCGGCGGGCAATCGCGCGTTGCGGTAAGACGTCGTTCTCTCAGGGATTTCAATATTAAGAAATAAGAGACGGCGAAACTGCGATTGAGCGTCTCTCAGTGCACTACCGATGTTTTCTTTCTACGATTCTTAGGCACACTATATGCCATTTTATTTTAGCGCCGTTTTCCGTCTAACTTATTGTTCTACAATATTATCTAATGATTATACGATTAGTTTTCAATGCTCACAATTTATCTTTTATTGTGTAACGATTGGTAAACGCAAAGTATGATTGTTACAAAAATAAGTAGTTTAATAATAATTTATTCGCTCCGCTTTATCCTTTGGGATTACTCACGTTGTTCTCACTCGAGCTTTCTTCTGGCAACATATTTTAATTTAAAAACCCAAACGCAAAATAAAGCACCGTTTTCAAGAGTAATCCGTTATCGACAGCTTGGATTATCCAAGCTCGATGCGTAAACTAGTTACTAAGCAGCGGAACGTGAGTGAGTTTCTTCGATATCATTGCGAACGTCGGTGTAACATGGACAATACGATGAGAATCGACGGTTCGACGAGCGCTCCCGCGCAATGAGGTAGCTTCACTCGATCTTGGTAAACCACCTCCTGCATAGGGAATTTACCACCGTCTACCACCCGAAACCAATCTCCGTCAACCGAACCGTTTCACCATTTTAATCCACAACATCGCGGCGAACGAGACATTCACGGAAACGAACTCCGGAATGGTCTTACGAAACGAAATCAGTCGAATGTGTGGATATTCTGGATGAAGAGAGGGATCCCTTCCCCAAATACACGTGATGCTCGCAAACGTTGGGGCAGTATCGAACAAGTTCAACTTACGAAACTGTCAAATGGAGAAGCGTTCCAATATCTAAGAAAATTATTTATTAAAGTGAAGGAGGATGAAGAAAATATATATTTTTTTGGGGGGGGGTAGTAGTCTCATGTGGATTATTCATCTTCTTTTTTCTCTTTCACTCTTGAGGATTAATATTAAAAGATTCGGTATTAAAGAAGTTCAGAGAAGTCAAAATTTGGGATTAAACTCTCACGCAATATTGATGATTGAAAAGGAGACTAAATCAAGTCCTCCTAAACTTATTCAAGTATATTCTGTCATCAGTTACTCGCGGAAAGTTTGCGAAATAATATCGGCAAAAATAACGTATCGTCAATCTCGGTTAATATCACGAGCGGCCTTGCAACTTTGTCGAGGAATTTTGGCGACGTTCCCGGCTTACAGAGTAAATTCGCAAAGCGGAGGGGAGAGAGAGTAGTCAACGGTACCAACGACGGGGCGCGCGCCCTTGATGCGCGTCACCATTAGTGCCGGGGTACCGGTTACCCCGGCTATATGTATCCGCCGGAACTCAATGCACGCGAAATCCGGATAAGCCGTACGATTTGCCACGCAGCGGGCGAATCCGCGCGACGGCACGACCTAACGACGGAATGAATAACAGAGGAGCACGAGCACGCGGCCCTTCTGATAGCGCTGTCGTATTTCGCGTAGGAAACCTCCGCGAGCCCCCGACGCTCTCTCTCCGTGACGTCGTCGCCTGCCCGGGGATAATCGATTGCCGGTGCATTCAGCGCGACGATACCTCTGCGGGATGCATCGCGCACCGTTATTGTTGGAAACACCCAGGAGTCGCACGTGCGCATTTCAATGGTGCCGTCCGGAAGAGATAAATAGGTGGGCAGCGAGCTTTATTTTTGGCCCGCTGCATTCGCCCGCGAATGCCGCGATCGTTCATTCGTTGACTGCCGTGATCCCTATTTGAGGACCGCGTTGAAAATAGCAAAAAGTGATATATCGCGCAAGAGGGAGTTAAACTGCGTTCATAATTGTTCACTAGAGCAGAGAAAGGTTTCGCGGATTATTCGCTTTCGGGTATCTACATATATACGAGGTGAAATGTTAAACATTAAATAAATGTTTGATTTAACGATAATGGTACGCAATATGAAAGTTTTGTAAAAAAAATTGCAATGCAAGCAAATCATTTTCAACTAGCAATTAATTATTCTATATTGGGAAGTAATATCAAATTAGAATAATATCCAGATTATTTTTCTCTATGCAAAATATTGATTTTTGATGATATTTTAATTTTACGATGCACTGTCTATTGCAACATTTGAATAAAGTGCTAAAAAAATCAATTATTAACTATATAAAATTGATTCGTTAACAATTTAACTTGCTATGTATAAATAACCTGTCGAAAAGAAGTTAATCTACCTTTTGAACGGAATTAATTGAAAGGGATGCGCGGAGCGATATATCATCGTAAATATTAGAATGGATCTTTGCAGTATCCATCCGTTCGCCACGGATCGATGATCGATGTTTCGCCCGGCGAAGTTGGTTGTGAAGCGTATTGAGCCGATTTATTGCAGAAGCTTGATCCGATGAATATAAATTTTTCAAAGATGCCACACACAAAAAAGAAAGAAGCTATAAGATGGACATCGGGATGACATCCGAAAGTTGTAGATTCATTGAAAAATGTATGGCTACGGTCCATTCCGCTTCGGCGTTGGAAAATCAATACCGCAATACCGATCTAATAAATGATGCGGAGAAAATCTTAATGAGCTATAACGTGCTGATATTATACGGTACGGATCGGCGTGAGCGCGTTATTAATCATTGAAACTACTCCATCACAGCAATGTATAATATTACGCGTTTTAGATGATAAAGTCTGGAAAATTTTCAACAGCATAAATTCTTTACGATTATATTTTCTATCATTTTTATTCTCTAATAACCACCTATTGATTACCTTTCGAGCTCTTAAGAGCAAATGAATAGTAGCATTTTATTTTTCAATTTATTTACAATTGAGTTTTCCATAGTAAATACATTTATCTCAAATATTTTATTATATTATGTATTTTATTATATTATGCATATTGTGAGAAGTAATCTATACGCAAAGGAACTTATTTATATCACAATGTAGCAACACAAGTTGTACATAGAAAATTATATAATTTACTTGTAAAACAAAATAAAATTACAAAATAGAACTTGTTGTAAAAATGTAGAAGAAATAAAATCAAGCAGAATCTTTATATTCCTTCTGTATAGACCATCTTATTTCGGGGTTTAAGCAATTTGATTGCGATCTACTCAAACTCCTTTTACGACCACTGGCTGTACGAATTCGATTCGCGTCCATAAAAAGTAATACTCGCGCTGATAGTTGTGTTTATTCGTCCGGAAAATTTATATAATAAATCTCTTTTGAATTTCCGTAATGTTTTCAAATCAGTAGGAAAGGAAAATAATGTCTCGCAAATAGAATGAGGGATCGATTCGATTTTACGAAAATGCGTCGAGGCATATATTATGCGCCAGTCAGGCCTAATATAAAAATAATTCACATGATCGTATCACCAATCGACTTCATTTTATCCTGCACTTTATCCTCCGTGTAGCCTCAACGTGTTATTGCGCAGATACACGGCAGGTTAAGCCGCCATCGATTTCTGATACTATCCTGGCTCAGAAGTAAGCCGGCTCCTCGACATCTCCACTCTTTTCGTTCGCCGTCACCGAAGCGTTTACGCGATTCGGACACTTTTCCATCGGTAAACAATATTTACCGGCGCATACGCGATAGTCAGCATAGCGGATTATTCTTGGGATTGTGGAAATGTATAGGACATGTACACACAAAAGATTCCGTGGGAACTGTTAGACGAGATGTATCGATTTTTTTTCGAACAAAAGTAGATACATTACAAAAGGAATAACAAGATATATATTTATTGCAAAAATGTTAATTGATATTGATTAGCAAAACTTTCTAAAGATGATCGAAGTGTTGGATCGAATAGATATTTACATGCTAATATATAAAGTAATAAATTTTTGTAGACGGTAAAATTGATGCTGCAGTCGAGGCGAATGCAATTCTTTGTGCAAAAGTAAATTAAAAATATAGAATAAAGTTTTTTATATGAAACTTTTGACAGAATAGTTTGAAAATATAGGACAAAGCTTCTCGCATGAGATTTTATTTTTGATAGAATAGACTCGAAAATTAATAATATTTTTGCGCTGTTTTTAAGCTCATATACTTTTTGCTCATTTTTTAAATAAGGTATTATATCATCTGTTACGTACTACGAAAATTAAATTTAAATCATAATTCAATCACTTGAACACAAGAACGAAAGAATGTAAGTATCATTATGTCGATATCGATTATTTATTCAGTTATCGAACGGTATCACTGGTAAGACATGAGCCGGACGGAATAGGATTTCAATGAAACAAAACCTTCCTCCTCCATTTAAAAATGCGAAGAACCCAAGAGTGGGGCATAAAGCGTAAAAAGTATAAATTGCGAGAAACAATAGCCAGTTTGATTCTATATCCTTAAG
>VBVR01005017.1:0-13107 GCA_011638315.1 Tetramorium parvispinum | reverse complement strand
CACACACACATTTATATATATACATATATATATATATATATATATATATATATATATGTGTGTATATATATAATAGATTCTTGCCTGTTTTCGAGTTTTGTTCGAACAGAGGACAGCCCTTACACCCTGTGGAGCAGGAATTCACTAAAGAAAGCATTCCAGATACTTTAGATTAGGCTTTTATATTTGAACATTGTTTTATAATAATCTGTTTAAGTTGAAAAAAAGTCTCAAGATAAAGTCGAAAGTCTTACAGGTATAATCTGTCTTACAGGTTTTGTAGTTTTCCCAATATGTCTCGCAATGACTCTCTGCTATGGCTTGTATTTGCTTTTAAAATATCTCTAATACAAATTTTTTTTTCAATTGTTGCAAAATGGCTGATATTTCTCGATAAAGAGTGATATCACGAATGATAGGCGGTTTTCTTTTGTGTTCAATGGAGTGTTGTTTTTATCCCAAGTCATTCATTATTACCGAGTATAATAGTCTTTGTCGAAGTTAATTCGAAGAAGGAATGGTGAAGGAATTGTCGGGAGCGCGACGAGTTAGAGGAAAGGTCACATCTCTCGTGGCGTCGAGTGACAAACACGTAACACGCGAAACCTTCTTCAGCACTTCCTCTCTCAGGTACCTTCCTCGGACTCTCTTTCTCTCTCTCACACTCTCACTCCATTTGTCTCGTTTATCGTCCTTCTAACTCGCCCACAGCATTTTTTTACCGTAGTGTCTACCGTAGTTTTTGCGAGCCATGCCGCGTTTACACAAGTCAGCGGGAAATCAAGTGGCTTTTTTCAATAAGTGGCAATAGAAAAATGTGAGCGAGTCGGTCACTCTAAACCTCTCGGCCTAGGTACTAGTTTGGTATATTCGCGGCATGCAAAGGGCAAATTCTGTTTTACTGATAATTTGCACATAAATCTTTTCTAAAACACTATTTCTAAACATTATCAAGTAGTTCGCACTTGGAGGGATTTTTGTTTGAGGGTATTTTAGATTTTTAGAACTAAGAGTTTTAGGTTTTACGCCGAATTCTTAGAATAATTTTGATTATAACAACAATCTTTTCGGAGCAAAGATACTTGTGGTACGTAAAGGTATCTCATAAACTATCAACTTTAGCTACACTGAAATTGTACTCTTTATTCAAATATTTCATGAAAACTTCTAATAGAAATCTTATTTCAAATTTAAATTAGAATTATAATTGTAATTTAATATAAAATCAAACAAATTAAAAGTGAAAAAAGACGGTATTTTACGGTTGCAAAAAAGATGATTAATCGAGAAAAGAAAAAAATTATATACAGTTTATAAAAAACCGTTAACATTTTGTGCGTAAAAGTCGGATTGATCGCTTTCACATAAAAGCCTTTTCTTCAAAACATTTCTGTCCAAACATCGATACCGCCTTTCTTTGTACTCCTCTCGATCGATTACGCGCATAATCTATTGGATTTACGAGAATATTTTAGATTTACGGCCTCCTCCGTTAGACAGATAGTACGAAGGAACACTGCAGCACTAAGCGATACGTTAATCGTTTGTGCCATCGCATCGCTTGGAAAACTGGAAACGCGACAATACGCATCGAAGCCTGACCTCTTCGATGAACTCCTCCCTTTTCCCGAAGCGGCGATGACGGCCGATGGTGAGATACGAATCAGCCGTCAGACTTTTTTTTCTGAATTTCCTTCGGCAAAGCAACGAATGATAAAATGATATAATAACATAATGTACAGTCCGTAATTTTCTTTTTTTACACCTTCGGAGATGTCGCAGATTTATTCCGCACGTTTGTCGTTTTGTCGGAGTTTTTTTTTCCGAGCTTGTACCGTGTGCCTCGGGCGATCGATTGATCGATCGATTCACCTGAGATACAGAAATATTCTGTCTTGAAAGTGGCATCTTTTTTACATCTACACAACTTTTTGTGTTGCTGTGCGAAATAACTGGCGATTCGATGTGCCATCACTTTCTTTGGATTTTTCAAGGAAATTGTCAAGACTTGTGTCAGAATGCCTGTATTCAAGATGGAAAAACTTTCGAGAGGGATATGTCTTAAAAGTTAATGGAATAGCTTTTATCTTTATGACAAATTCTTTAATTGTAATTTAAATGTGCTCTTGACTAAATCATCGGAATATCGGTAACTCTTTAGGCTATCTAAAGTCATAATTGAAAATCACGTAGTAATAACTATTGTTTAAATCTTTTTTTCCCCCTCTTTCAAAATCTAACTTAAACTACGGTTCGCGAGATTTAATGTTGAATATCTGAAAAAGCCATTGTAGATAGTAACTTGTCTCAATTCTTCTTGAGATAAAAATTCCAATTTCATAATGAAAAATCTATTATTGAGACTAATGCAGACTGAAGCAGAGACTAAAGCAAAATACGGTCGATAGTTTTTAAAAACCTTGCGCTCAATTTGTATTAACAGCCAATATAATTAAACATTACGCTCGTAGAGGCTTACATCATTGCAACATTGTTGTATTGTTTACGCGTTGATACCCGACGGTTATTCGCTAATGTTCGCCGCGAGGCGTTTCGCCGAACCGCAAAGCTCTGCGGCTACAAATATTTCAATCTGTTACATCAGTAGCGGCAACGGAAAAGTGCTGCCGTCTAAATATTTGCCGAGCACTTCGGCAAAGGTTACTCGGACCTCGTGATTATTTGTTTCTTCACGCTCGTGGGAAGCCGCATACGGAACACGCATCTGCATGCGCGCGCGTACGCGCGCGAGAGAGAGGTCTCTTTCACGTCGTATGAATCGCCGCGCGATGCATGCCATGTGTATGTACCTGACGCGAGTATCAAAAAACTTAAAACCTCACTCGAGAGAAGCATTAAATCTTGTCTATTGATTTTCATTAATTTTAAAATTTATAAAAAATGTAAATAAGTAATTGTCTTTGAAGAGAAGAAAGACATACATACAACGTCGCGCGGTATTTGATGTGCATTACGAATGTGTAGCGAATATTAATAATAGAATCGCAGAATCTATATTTATACATTTTAATAGAGACAATTGAGAGATGACATTCACGTTACAATAGGTGCACGTTGCTACAATCACAGTAGACAGACTCTTTGAGACTGAAGAGAATTGATTAATTTCGTTGATTATCAATCCTTGATAACGGAAGAATCGAATGAAGCGCAATTGTTCTGCTCGTAACAACACTGTTGCGTGTCTTTTTATTGTCGCGGCGGGATATCGTATCGGAATAGTGCGTGTGCGGCCCAGGATGGAAAATTCTTACGATCCTTTCCATTCTGCACGCGGGGCGAGCACTTTGCATAACATTACACAGAGAACGCTCTCGCAGGAAAATTATCGCGAACAAAGCGCATGGCTGTTATTGGTCCCGCCGAGTTAAACACATACCCTCCCGTCTCGTACATTCTTCCCATTAATTAGCCTCGAAAAAGCGGAATCGTGGCGCCAGCTAGTGAATCACTCAAACTATACGTTACGCTGTTCGACTTTGCCTATTTCAATAATATGCCGCAGGCGGTCGAATAAAATTATCGCCGCAGCGCCGGCGCGTGTGTAGACTTACGTAAACCGCCTGTCCGACTTGGCGTAGCTGTGCATAATACGTCGCGGCGTCGTGTCGTGCACCTGCGTAGCGTATCGATATCGATGCATGCGCAACGCGGCGCCAAGATACGCCCAATACGCCCGGTAATATTCCTCGAGAAGAATGCTGAAGCGACCGATCAAGTTTCGAATTGGTCTCCCCTTTTTTTTACGTTGAGAAATTTGCGCGGCTAAAGAGTTAAGGAGATTTGCAGAAAATAGAAATTTCTCTATCGGGTAATGTGACGATTTTTAAGGAAGTGCGCTAGCTTCCAATTCGTTCTCGACCATCTCGGCTTCTCGATAGGTGTCGAGGCGTTCAACCGCGTGTACCAGACGTTTCTTCAACTTGGTGAATTCTTTGCTGGACGTCATTTTGCTTAGCGTCGTGGGCTTCGCATCCAAATGACTCATACCTTTTCTCGATGTAGATCGTAGGAAAGCGCACAGGCTGACATCAGCGATCTCTTCCCAGTCCTGAGAAACCGATCGGTCGAATGTTTCATGAATGAAAAAATCAAGTAAAAGATAACGACATTGCGATTATATTACAAATAACAACGAAATCTCTCCATGAATGACGGCGCAAACTAATTCTTCCAGATGTAAAATTGTACTTTCTATGAAAGAGGAATATTTCTATACCCTATATAAAAAAAAATATCATCTATAACAATCATTTAGAGAAATTAATTAATTAGTTGAACATAACATATATAAATCAAGTAGATAGAAGTTGATTAAATCGAAACCGTCACTTGCAGTAGTGACGGTTTCGTAGTAGATGTGATATTTTAGCGAACATAAATATTTGGAGCGAAGAGATTGACCATTGCGCGTCGCGATAGAGTACTTACAAGCTCGTCGCGTAGTTGCGGCTCGAATCCGATCGCGGCTTCGAGCATCGCATACTTATCATCGTTTACATTGAGCCGCAACAGCAGGAGCAGTAACCTCACGACGCACCGCAGACCATGGCCGGCGCGTTCCCGTTCCTGTAACAGCCCAATTATCGCGTTACGTCATCCCGGAACTGCACGGGACGGGCCGCCAATCTGTCGTCCGAACGATGCGAACCGAGATTTCAGACAGAAGTCCAAGTAATATCGGTATAATTTTGACAAAGTCAAACGCTCATTTACTCCTCTTACATTTATTATAATTACACGTTTATGTTTTCTATATCACTGAAAATCAAGTGCATGCTTAACTGTAACGCTTTTAATTGACTGTATAGTTCTCAGAATAATCCCTGAAGAAAGGTTGATGAGGCTAGAATGAAAGTACGAATATTTGCCTCAACGCAATATTTCCGCAATGTGGATGAGCGATTACTCTCGTGTTTCTTACTTTCTCCAGAATATACTAACAAATTATAAATTATAAATTTTCATAATTATTGGGGGGGGATAATTTTAATAAATATTAGTATATGGGAGATAGAAAGAGAGATATGACTTCAGAGATTATAAAAATGAATTCGGATGAATGGATCATTTTTTATCGGTCTGTTCCGTTGTGTTTGCAATTGAACCGTTCAAGCGCAACGCTCCCTCTCGCGTCGTTGTCTTTCCCTTTATTACCTATCTAAACATGGCTCTGCCGCATATCACGCGGATCGGCGCCTACGCCGAATTCCCTTCCCCGGAGTGCCATAAATCTCGCAAATAATAACCCACTCGAGCGCGACGAGAGGGATCGAGTAACGATCACGGGGGCAAGTTGATACAGTTTCGCGAAACCGCCATCGGTGTGCGATTGCCATCTCCGCTTCCAGATCGGCGCGCGATAAAACGGCCGCGTATCGGCCGCCAAGTGACTCTCGCGTATTTTCTACGGTCGTATGAGATTATGGTTGTCGCTTTCTCTCTCTCTCTCTCTCTCTCGCCGTCGCTGTCAGCGTCGGGTAAATAAGCGAGGGCAACTACAGCGGGCGATTACAGCGTGCGCGACTCTCTCGCGAGCATTATCCAGACAAGCAGATTCTGAGACTTTGGTTGAATTGAAGTGCCCGTGCTAGAGAGTGCTTATTGTACTTTTCTGATGACGCATACAAATTAAGAATAGAAATTCTTCTAATTAATTACAAGTTACAGAAATTGGGAATCTTTATATCTCAATTTTCTTTCAGAAAACAATTTATATTAAATATTGTTTTGATCATTTTTGACAAGATTTCTATTGTTTTAAATGTTAAAAATAGTGCCGAGATAATGTACAACTTTAATCTTTTTTTAATGTAACAAATAAAGATTGGGCATTACTACTGCGTAGCTATAAAGGAATGAAAATTTATGAAAATTTATTTACAAAAAGTCGTTTCGACAATTTTATAATAAGACTTGCGATTTGCATTGGACACGCCGAGAAAGAAGTTTGAATCTTTGAGCGAACAAGTACGTTGTAAATGAAAGAGGACCGTGGTCAATTACCGTTCGTGCGATCGCAAGATCATCCAGAAGCGCAAAGATCGCGCGATAGGTCGACTCCAAGAGGAACGGCAGTCCAGTCGCAGCCAGAGACCGAGTGTTCCGCTCCCTCACGGCACGCAGCATCCTCCTTTCGATGTTTCTCAACTGAGTCGACAACAGCCCGATCTCATTCTGTACTTGCAAACAAAAAAGCATGCTAAGCAATTAAGAGAGAAATAGGGGGAGGGTAATTCATCGATGACAACGGTAATGCTAATGAATCAGATGCCGTCACCGCCGTCATCACCGACTGTAAGAGGAGCTGATTTTAAATCTTATAGTGAGCTTGAGTGGGAGACAAAGAGAGATACGAGAGATAAATTCTAAGAATGCATCTGTGTGAAATCTTTATAAGGGAATTTTTAGTTTATTAAAAATTCTCTAATTTTCTTTCAAGATTAAGGATAAAAATTGAAATCAAAGTTGAAAGACGAGAGTTATTAAAAAAACGAGAGAAGGACAAATGTTTAACAATGTGGAAACACGATTTTGAATTAGAGATGAAATAGTATTAGATAATAATCTTGTCTAAAGGCAAAGAAATAAATAATTACACATATAGCGCGATAATACATTTATTGCATATGATTATCAAAAGCTTTGATGAGCGTTAAAGCCTCATTTAAATAAATTACCGTGATTCTGTCCACCTCCTGGCGACTACGATAGTGCGCCTCCATCTGAGACTGGATCAGCTGTATGTGATTTTGCGCGATGGCAGTTGTAAAGTTTCCGGTGGCCTTGTCTTTGAGTCTATTGACCAGCTGCTGAACCACCAAGGCCATCGAAAGCCCGTCATTCGATTGCACTCGATAACGATTGCTGGTAGCGCCGGAAACGATTGTCACCACACTGCCAGTTTGCACGTGTTGCAAACCAAGCACGTTCCAATTTTGCCTCTGCACGTCTCCTGTAAATTCTATGAAAAAAATTATCGTAAATTAAAATCTTGAAACAAACTTTTGAACTCATCGAGGCAACATTTAAAGAAAATTTAACTATGTATTTAGTTAAATTCAGACGACCTTTACTTTTCCATTATCTTTAGCGAGATTTTGAGACGTGCGCGAGATAATTAATATTTAACTTGATAGATATACAATAAACATTAATATCTCTCGAAATTCTTTATAAAAAAAGTTTAAATTCGTTAAAACATTTGTGAGGAAAATAATTTGAGGTTGATAATTCTCTCTGTATTCCATGTCAAACATACCGAGACTTTGAGACATTGATATTTTTGATCCTGAGCGGTCTCCTGGGAGGGAAGGAATTCACTTAACAAGAATTTTACCGACTTTAAATTACGAATCTACCAGGTGTGCGAGGCTTAAAGTCGAGAGACCGATAAAAGGAAGAAACGGCGACGTGATTGAAGAGGTCCGGGTAAGGTTCCTGAGGCCCGCGATGTCTGATTATCGTATTAGGTGGGCCGAGATGCCGCGCGTTTAAACTACGGACGAGATAGAGAGAGAGAGAGAGAGAAACTGAATTCCTTAATATCGTCGTTCGCAAACGAGACATCCTAATTCTCTATCCACAATTTCCTAGCCCGTAATTTCCAACGGGGAACAGCGGGACGAGATACGAAGCAATGGGAGTAAAAAAGATCCGTGAGTTTTTAGGGAATCCTTTACGGCGATGGGACCAACAGGGCGGCAACACAAAGCTACGGCCTATAATGTATCTGTAAACAACCAATTTTTCCACGGCTCACAGATTGTAACGGGCATTGATTTTTACGTTATTTTACATTAAATTTTAGTATCGCTTACCTTTTTCTTTATCCTGTTGCAAATATACGTGCGACAATCTCGAGTGACTTATGCATACATATATATATATATAGATAAATATTTATTTATCTATGTGTGTGTATCTATCTTATTGAGATGACTATAACACACAGTCTCTTGCGACAAAAAGGGATAAGAATTTACATTACACCTATTACTCTATGATAAACACAGAAATAGAATAAAATGCTCAAAAGGGGCTATTTGAATCTTGATGCAACCCAATGTCCGTAATATATAATTTGTGAAATTTATATTGAAAAAATTAATCTTCTTACTGTTAGATTAGAAACTCTTTTGCGGAGATTATTATGATTTTATTATCATTTAATGTGCCAAACGGCAGAAAGTTGGTGTGTTGGCGGTAGATTCGAGGGAATAGTTTTATCGCAGTTGCAGCCCTGGTAGTAGCGAGTAGCGGGAAGAGCAAGGGGCATTATAAACGACGGTGCGGATGGATTTACCGGGAAACAGCTGGCTAAAAGCCACGAGAGGCTCGCTGCACTTGATGGTCGCCGTGAAGGTGGACGTGTTCTCGGGTGGGCAGGCCCTCAGCATCATCTTCAGGGGCAGTTGGGCCGTTTTCTCAAGTACGCGCAGGCTCCCACGATCCGCCGTCTCGTAGCTCGCCGTGATTCTCACGTCTGACGACATTGCTGGCAGATCCGTCGTCGCGTGGATCATGGTGCGCAAAACGTGCCGGTCACCTTCGCGCATTTGCGCAATTAGCGAGATGATTGATTAATGATACAACGACAAGTGATGAGACATGTTACGACAAATTAGCCGCTTCTAATCACTAATTTTGCCATTCAATCGCGAAATTTCTCACGAGTGACGTTCTATCTTTCCCCCGCGACCCGCGTTTTAATTTTACTCCGGAGCCGCTATTCTCTCGTTCGAGACTTTGCGCCGTAAATCTATAACTTTATTTGACTTGCTTACAAAGATTGGTAATAACGTAGCGATCCTTGTTGGCGACGAACGGCTTCGAGACGTCCACGCATACTTGAACGTCGCGAAGCGTCGTATACGTGGACAATTCTATAGTGATCCTGCACATTAAATTACGACCCTCTGAATCATCCTTCGAGTCGTCCTGGTTTCCGCGTGGACAGGCCTCCAGATCCGCAGATACGTTCACGGACATTATCAATTCGGCGTCCATGGTGACGTCACTGAGCTGGTTACCTTATCATTTCAGTTATAAGATCATTAATGTCTGTAATGAAGACTAAATTTGTAAAATTTAAGTGATGAGATGATTGGAACTTTGGAGAACGTTTCGATAGGAGATGGAGATCGGATTTCTTTCCTTGAGTCGTTAATGACTGTTCCGAGTATATATATATATATATTGATTCACGTTTTATTCATACCGGAAGCCTTATTTCTCTTCGCTAACTTGCGGAGCTCCATGAGCTCATCTTCGGCGGCCACGTAATCGTAACCGCGTCGATGCAGAGGAGGCGCGATAAATAACGACGGCTCCGAGCCCAAGTAGCAAGCCTCCAGCTGACCCTCTTCGGAGAGAACGACGATCACTCCGTCTAAGTGCTAAAAAAAGAAATAACAAACTCTAAATTACAGTCGCAACGCTGCAAAAGGAAAAAATCGATCCCAAATTGGTCAAAGAAACTGTAGATAGAAAAAAGAAGGAAGAACCGCGGGAAAGTTGGAATGGCCTGCACATCATAGTTATTAACCCGCGGATGTGCGAGAGCAGGGTGAGAGCTAAATTAAAGACTTGCCCATAAAAGTGATCTGACCTTAAAATTAAAATTTAAAGTGAATTGCCATGTACTTTTGACCGTAGCAATATGTATATACTAATTACAACTTTTGTTTCTCTCAATTTTAGAAAAAAAAACTGTTGAATCGATTTTCTCTCTCTCTCTTTTTTGCGTGTAAGATTTTAGCTCCAACACTTACAACGCAGATTCTTTTCGTAGCGACAAACTAAAAGACTGTTTCTGCTTTTTTCAATACGCGAGATAAGATAAAAAAATAATCATTTGTCGTTATTTTTTCATAGCACAATAGCGTCCGGCTGATTTAGGCGGTTTCTAAGCGTTTTCCCGCGCGTCGCGTTGTCGCGGCGCGTATACGCGGAACAACTCCAGTTGCCGCGACGATAGTTCGCTGATTAACGAAGCGGAGTTCTCGGTATTAAGCTAATTAGCTAGCAATTCGCGCGCTCTGTGTCCTCCGGAAAGACAACAATGGCAACCTTGCTGGCCGCGCGCTAACTGCGGCAGGACGATAAGATAAAACCAGGGTGATAATTGCCGATTCCTCGTCCTTCCCTGCACTCTTGCGGTTTTTTTTCTTTCGCGGTCGGTCTTTCATTGCCGACGCCGATGTTAAAAGCCTTGAGCATTTCTTTCGATCGTCATCGCCACGCGAGCTCTTTGCCTTTATCTTCACTTTTTTCTCTCTCTCTCCGGACTTGCGGTTTCAAAAATTCCTAAACGAACAATCCATAAGATGGTCAAACACATTCTCCAACAATTTCATTAACATTTTATGTTGGCATTTGACGCGGCCTTTGCAGACGGCAAATAAAACTTGAGCAGAGTACGGCTACAATTAAAGTGTTGAATCTACAGTGAAAGATAGAGACAGATATTTCTCACAGAATTTTTGTAGAATAACTTTCGCATTTCTTCCCCCCCCCCTTTATTGCCAATTTTCTAGCACGGAGATACATTTTTATTTTACAAAATGTCTGAGAAATTTACAAGAGAAAGGCAAAACAAATTTTTTATAAGATTTTTACGAAGCGAAGAGGCTTCTGGTAGCAAGGACACGATAGAGCCGTGCTTGACATAACGTTGTCAGAAAAATAACGGCTGGTGAGTGCCGATAGTGCGACACGGAAGAGGATACCCCGATATAGCGGAGGTCTCCGCTCGCTTCTTTGTCAAATGTCATCGGCTCTGATTACGGACTATCATAATGAACATAGATATGCGCTCCATCGAGGTCTTCTCTCTCTTCTAAAGGGAATTTTCCCATATTTTCTCTTCATCACCATCCAATTTCGTTGTCTAGATAAGACACTCTTTCGACAACCGATTATTTGTTCTTCTAGTCTTTCTTCGTTGGCGATGAATAATAATAGTTGCCTTGTCAAATGCAACTTATATTGCTATATCATTCCAATGCTTTTAACAGAAACAGAATGGTAAAAATATTAAGTAAGACTAGGCTATCGTTAAAATTTTTGCTGGAAATTTAACCATTTTTTTTTTACATTCGGACATTCTCTTCTTGCAAAACACGATTATAACAATGTTTCTTAATAATCCTCAATATAGTTCTTAATAGATTAATATTGTGAATATATCATAATCTATTAAATTCTTCAAATGTATGAGAAATTTTTAATACAACATTAATTAAAGTTACATTACAAATGAATTAAACTTTTTAAACAACAATTTAGTAACAATTGAGAATTTTACTCGAAAAGAGATAAAAAATTATTAATTTTCTTTCCGATGGAGCTTTCTACTTCTACCGAAGTAGAATATCGTGATGTGCCATGTCGAGCAAGAATACAAATTATAAAATGATGCAATCGTTACCTGAAAATGCGCTCGAATTACGGCGACCGGAGTAAGAGGCAACTGAGCTGACCACTTAAGAGTTGTGCCCTCGTAAATCATTAGGGTGTTGGTGTCAGCGATTACGAGTACCATCAACTTGCCATCCGGTTCTACGAGCATCGCGCTCAATTAGCACACTTATTTTCTATCTGTTAAAATAATTAATTAGGCGTGTCGCGCATTACACTTCAGCTGTTAGCTAACCCGAGTACTAGGGGCTAATTTCTCTCATTTCTCCGTCTCACCCTCTTCGAGAGAAAGTGTTTTGAAGAGATCAAAATTTCACTGACGGCCTTTTTCTCTCGAAAAGTTTCTGAATCCATCGTCAATTACCTATCACGTAAGCTTGAAAGCAGAGTGCCTTGTACTCGAGCCTTTTCGCGTATTTCAGGGTGACACAATTGTCTTTTAGACAATACAGATTCTTCTCGCCGAGTATGAGAATTCCGACCTCGAAACTGCTCAAGGTAACGGTGTCGATATCGAGAACTGCTTCCCCGATATTGTAACTCCAGTCCGGTTCTAGGTTTCTCGGTTCCTCCGCGCGATCCTTGCTACCAAATTCCGCCATGCTTTTATACCTGTGCAAAAAAAAAACAAGATGTAACCACGATAATTTTATTTCGTTAGTGCTTACTAGCGTAAAATATACATATAAATCGCGCGTTTGTCAATCAAAGTTTGAAAAATGCGAGAAAATATGTTTTCTACCTTACAAATTTTCTAATAGAGACATTTTTTCTCTTTCACATTATTATTGTACTTTTACAACATTATTGTCACAACTGTGCTAAACGGTGCATCGAATTGCAACAATCTTGGATTCCGTACAAATAATTGAAAATTATTTTGAAGAATATAGCAAATTATAACATATATACGTATCGTTATTGTGTAAAGAGATTGTCAAATTGTTTGACAATGAAAAGTTTTTCTCTCTTTCATCACTGTTGCAAATCTAATGATTGTATGTATATAGTGCATTCGTCCTCTCGGCTCATAATCCTGAAAGACGAGGCTGCAATCCGATGCAGCCGCGGCTGCGTTATCTGTACACCGGCAGGTGTTCATTGACGGGCTACTCGGAATGGCATGGTGGAACAACCTGCCTGTAGCATTCGAGGATCCACGCGGAGCTCGGCGTCACGAAGATGTCGTTCCGCGAAACGTAAACGATCGGCTCCGGCAGCAGCCGATTCCCAAGAACTAGGCTGAAGGTGGGAGTCTCTTGCTCGTAGAAGAGAAGCGTTCCGTCCAGGCACTGAACGCAAAGGAAGTCCCGACCCCGCACACCGCCAAACGGTCCCGTTGTCAGGGACGCCGGAAATCGCGGTAGCAAATGCTCGTAAGCGATTTCTAGGCCGCAGTGATCCCCTGCATAGGCGTTAATAACAAGTTGCGGTTATTAAATTAAATTACTTCATAATTAAATCAAAACTTGACATTTTTTATTTCAAGTTAAATATCGATGTCGAAATTTCTGAATCTTTCGAGTTAGTGCGTTTATTTTATATTATTTTAATTTAACTAAAAAGAGTAGATGAATAAAAATTATCAGATTTTTTGCTCAGATTCGGATTTTAGATGTTAATAACGATAAACAACGATCATATATATATGTCTCTTATACACAT
>VBVR01005016.1:0-13107 GCA_011638315.1 Tetramorium parvispinum | reverse complement strand
TCCTTAATCTAAATAATTACCTTATAAGTAATTCTATCTACAAGGTGTTAAATAATTACGTTCTATTTTTAAACTTTTTTTTATTATAACTTAGCTTCTGTTGAATTGCCGGGGTCAATGTTTTATATTTAGCATTCCTATACTTAATATAGTGTGTTAAAAAAAGTTCAGCTTGCTAACTCATATGGGCCTTTCGGAAGTACAGCCCTTTTTTTATACGATTTCAATTGCACTTTTAACAACGTCCCGTCACACATGTCGGGCAAATTCTACTCGACCGGGCAGGGATCACCTTCGGCGAGAGCATTTGGAAATATTTCGAAACGAGCGGAGTCGCGCGGCGCGCATGTTAATTGCCCTCGTTTGAAAACACACGCACATAACGAGGAACGAGGCGAAACGCTCCGGTATGCAATTTTACCGTGGCCGCGTAATGCACACGTCGGGCATCGGGCGCACGTCATCATGAGCCGGCGTGTCGCGGGAGGGGGGAGGGAGAGAGAGAGAGAGAGAGAGAGAGAGAGAGAGAGAGAGAGAGAGCAGGCAGGGGGAACGTCGTTTTTCACGAGTTCGTCGGTACGGCGGACGCATATTAATCGCGCGCGACGCACGGGCACGGAAAAAAAAATCGCTCAAAAAACACATCCGCCCCACCTCCTTTCACATTCGTCGCTCGTTTTTCTGTATTTTATTGCGGGGGCCGGGATGCGCGCAGACTAACGTGCGCGCGCGCGCGCGTCCCGCGACTGTCTCTGTATTCGCGCACGTGTCGCCACGGCGACGGATAAAGAGGGTTTGCCCGATGATGCACCTCTCCCTCGGGCCGATCGGCGCACTTTAGCGCCACGGCGAAATGATTTATTCGACATTTACTCTCGAGCTTTAACTCTCATTAAAACAACCGCGCCGGGCGATCTCTCGCTTCCTTTCTCGTGCGCCTCCTTTCTCTTGTTTTTTTTCTCCCCTCTTTTTTCTTGCTCTTCTCTTCTTCCCTCGCTTTTCGCTCTTTGCCGAGAAAATGTGGAATTCAGCATGCCGCGGAAGTCGCCGCGACGCGAGGAATTTTTAAGAGTTCCTACATAACTTTCCTCGCACTTTTTATCAATGCGATCCGAAAATACGATGCGAATAAAGAGACTTTTGTGGAAACTCGGACGTGATGTGTGAAATGTGAAAAGCAACTTTACAAAGTCTCTCTCTTTATTCAGAAAAAGTATTTTACGTTTAAAGTGATTATTCCTATAATCTTATATTGTAAGTTTATTTTAAAGCAAACATAGTCCTCTTTCAATAAAATGAAAAATACTTTTTTTTCTCTTAAATACTCTTATACTATTTTCCTATTGATTTCAAAGGAATCCTTTTGATATCAATATAAGAATAAAATTCTCTAAGATTTAGAGGATTCCACGTATATCAAAATTATTTTTTTGTGTGTATATATATATATACAGGGTGTATCAAAATTCGCGATAAATATTTTAATGACAAATTCTTTGTAACATTGTAACAGCGCGCGAAATCTTAACCCTGTCATTCGTAATTTTTAAACTTTTCCCATTTAAAAACTATTATAGCCTCGACATTTACATATGTGAATTTTCTTTCGTCTTAAAATGTTACAAAGAATTTGTCAATAAAATATTTATTTTGATACATCCTACATATATGTAGAAATCACATATGAAAATATTTAATTATATGCAACAGCTTATTCGAGTAAACGATATTTAGTAACAAATTACATAGAAAATAAATTGTAATTTGATCACTTCATTTTCTTTCGATATTGAATTAAATTGGTGTTTCACTGGCATTAGTTTGGCATCTCCAATTGTCACAAGCCATTAATATGTCCATTACGTCTTCATCTATTATAATTAACCTATATTCGATCATAAGAATATCTATTGTCAGCTGTCGAATTATTCAAACTGTGCGTTCGGATAATTAGATAAATGATCGTCGCTCACGCGTCGACATTACAATTATTAATTATGTCCAGAATTACGTTGCGCGCACGTTACGTGTATCGGCACTCGCATCTTTTGCGCGCCCTTCGAATCGCATTAACGTCACATTAATTGGGTGGTAATGCAATCGCACGTGGCACAACGCAATTTCACAGAGATTACATTTACCATCGTGCCCTCGTGCATGGCGACGAGTGTAGCGCGCGTACGAAATATCCGTACGGTTTGAATCCACAGTCCGCGCGATCACGGGGATGAATTTTCATCGTCTTACCGCCGCGACTCGTAAATCTTGCAGGACGATGCAAGCAACACGATAACGTCGGCTCGCCGACAAAACGTGCCTCCGAAATTAGTCGCTTAATCAAAGCGACGTCTCGCATATCTACCGATGCGCTTTTCCTCTCCCTTCTTTTGGAATCTCCGATAACCCACTCCTCCCTTGGCACTCGCTCTTCAATTCAATCTCGTTGAATGGAGCGCTGCCAAGGATACTTGAGGAATCGTTTCAATTTTCAACTTATCCACTTAGTCGAGTAGCGTTACGTACAAACAAGTTTATCGAGTAAGATACGCGAGGTATGAAGAAAATACGCCAAGTTAATTTCCTTCCTCTTAAAAACAGTACTTTTAACGGGGTTTGTGAAATTTTTGAGAAATGAAAATGCCTCTTGCATAAGCGAAGTAAGAATATGCGTATATACGACCAAGGAGGTTTCCTGAAGGATACAACTTGACTCGATCGCACGCTGAGTCTAATCGAGCTTCGGATTACCGGATCCTTTGAACGTGCTGTCACTCAATTCACCCGTCACGCGGTTAAACGCGGCAGTTATTGCGGCGTGTAAATTCGCGAGATGGTTCAAATGCACGATTAGCAGTCGTATCTCGACGATTGTCGATCAACGGCGCGTTCAATCTTTCAGGCAATCACGCGGCGCTCGTGCGAAGAGAGCCCGCACGCGGCAACGATACGCGCGGCGATAACGCGACGGTATCGCCGATGCCGTGGACGGTTGGCGTGGGTTTTATAAGCGCGGACGGGCGTGAACGATTATATTCGCGGACTCGATGCAAACCGAGTTATCAGACATAAATTAATACGCTCGTTGGCTCTATCGGCCGGGGTATAACATCAGCGGTATCGCGGGCCATTCGTTGCTTTAATTGACGTCTACTCAGCGCGAGAACTCGTCGTGCCCACGCCCGGTTCTATCTGCACTTTTGTTTTCTCTGTCAGCTCTCTAGAAATAGTCAAACACGCTTCCACTCCACGAAACCTAAGCACACAACGCGAAAGTACACACGCGAGAGAGCGAGCGCTCTCGCTCGTATCGTAAGGTACTCCCGTACTCATTCGTGCGCGTGTACACGCTGTACAAACTCGTCGGACTCGTCCGAAGGGCAGTCCGCCTGTTAAAATATCTGAAAATGTAAGTAGTTAGGTACTGTATCTACGTAAGACGTTTAACGTATCGAGATAATTAGACATGTTTCCGTAACAACATAGATATCTGCGCGCAAATTTGCGGCGGCGCATCTGTGTATTTTAGGCACTGAAATGCCGCTCGCGTGTAAATTTAGCCTCTAATAAGACTTTAAAACGTAGGCTTTTTTCTTCTTTCCCGCTTTCCATTAAGTCACATGAAAGTTTGACGGCCAAATTACACGCGATCGCATAACAATTCGCCAGAAATTTTACCGTAATACCATATATTTTATATTATCATTAAGTCAATTCTTTTTAAAATTTATTCAAATAAATAAAAGACACTGCAATTGAACCTTGAAATTACTTTAACGCTTCAATCTTTCAATAGTTTTTAATCAAACTCGGTAAATTAAACTTAATTAAAAAATTGTTTAAATTATTGTTTCTCTAACGCTCTTATTCTTAGATTGCATGTTTAAAAATATTAGTATTATACTGAATCTTTAAGACTAAGACAATAAGAACACACACTCATATGTACAATCTAATCTCGTAATTTAAAGGTGCAGTTTGTATACACACATCTCTTTCTCTCTTTCATACATTCTCGTAATATATTCTCTATTCGCGAAAGAATCAAAAGTGTTTACTCGATATGAAATACAACTGATGAGATTTATGTATATAGCGCCGCCAGTTAACGTACGCGTGTATGGCGCTCTTGCGAAAATCGACTAGTCGATATAAATCTGCAGCTGCGCCTTCTAATCGATTTTGTACGCGTAGGAGAATATCGGGCTACATCATGAGGTTCACATGTGTGTACAGAAAAGTACAAGGCAATACAGAATTATCGATTGTAATATATTTATAGTATTATAATTGAAAAAAATAAGCAACAAATTAGCCTGTATTGGACCCAAAAAAGTATTTACATTCAAAGTAATTTTTCCTATAATCTCATTCTAAGTTTACTGTTTCACAGCAAACATATTCTTCTTTCAATAAAGTAAAAAATACTTTTTTCTCTCTTAAAAATTCTTGTTTATACTATTTTTCTCTTGATTTTAAAGGAATCCTTTTGAGGTCAATGTAAGAGTAAAATCCTCTAAGATTTAGAATATTCCACGTATATCAAAATTATTATTTTTTTTTAGTGTATAATCATCGAATCATCCAATTGTCTTATTATACAATATATTCTGGCTAACAAAAACGTTTCATGAAAACTGAGACGAAACGCAGTCGTACGCCAAGCATCAACGATTATTGAAATAGAATGAGTCGCGAAATAAATTTCGTCCGGAATTATTTGGCTACGAAACTCGCATAGCTGATGTTTACGGGTGCGTAAAAAGATCGATTGTCGGAGAAGCAAAATGTTCCTCAATGACCGGAGCATTTACCGGGGCGTCCCTGTGGCGTCTATTCCAACATGTTTTGCTTACCAGAAGAAAAGATGTTTTTTGTCGATCCTTATTGAACTGAATTACGGTCCAAATCGAGAGGGGGTGTCCGCCCTTCTGCTCGGAGGAGCGCAGGCCAATTCCAGATTCCAGGCAATTTAACCGACCGGCTCGCCAGGAGCATGCCATATATGAAACCAGCACGATCGTATGGCGGGATAAAAGGGCGCGTTTTACCCTTCCCTCGTCGACGTGCTCCGAAACGAGCTTGTTATTTTTTACTGCGCGGAAGTCCCGACTTTAACAGTACGCAGTCAGTTTTACACCCGCTTGGCTGATAAGGGGAGCGAAGGACAGAATAAGGGATTTACGATCCTGCTGAGGAAAGTATCTTGCCCGCAAGGTTTATCTCGAATAGTCATGTCGGACATTTGTACGATTAATAATGTTATTTGTAAATGACTTGTACGCTCGTCGCGCGTATTTTATTATTAAAGCAATATGAAAATTAAACAATGATGAAAATGGAAACGCTTGGGTTTCTATTGGTATTTATGTATAATGGAATTGTCCAATATTAACATCGTGTTAACGTTGTATAAATTAAAAATTTAAAATCTTTCCGCTGTATCATAAAATTTGGATTACGAACGCGTGATTGTTCACTGAATGCGAATTAAATGCGAATTAAGGGCAGATAGCCTCTCCTTTTTAGCCGTGTAAATGTCAATAAAATAATAAATATAATAAAATAATAAAAATAAAATAATAAATATAATATGATGCATCGATTTTCTTTTTGTGAATTTTTCGAGCACATGGAATCGTTTCTGATTGTCAAAAGAATTGGGCTTATTACCAACGATAATTTTCATCAAAATTTTGCTTGCTTACATTTAATTATATTTAATTATATTTTGACAATCATGTGTATTAGAAAAATATATCTTATAGTTTGTTTTCTATCTGACATACATCGCATTTTTTATTTCTTAATTCCAAACTCTCTAAAAATGAATCAATGAAACTCACTGTCAATCAGCGATTATACACTGATTGTCAGTGTTAAGTATACCACTGAAAAATTTAGTGGTATACTTAACATTGACAATCAGTGTATAATTGCTGATTGACAGTGAGATTCACTGATTTACTTTTAGAGAGAAGAAGACATCGTATATCTGAATGTAATGTTTTCAAGCAATAATATCCTTGTTGACTTTCTGGTCAGAGAGTCCAATTTACCGCATTATTTCACGCGTTCGTGAAAATAACAGCATGCCATGCACGAAAGTATACTTGTCGCATGACGACTAAATAACTTCTTAACTTCACGCAATATACAGAGTGTTCTAGATCACTCAATTTCTTCATTTAGGGCCGGTTTCTTCAACTTTTTGGTAAGCTAACTAATAATTAAATCATACGTCTATCTTTGTTTTATTTTCAAATTAGACAAGTTCAGATGTATAATTTAATTATTAGTTAGCTTACCAAGAAATTGGAAAACCCAGCCCTTAAAGATTCCATCAATTCAATCTTAAATTTCGATAAATATCTCATTAAATAAATGTTAATTTTTAATAGAAAATATCTTAAAGTAAATTAATTAACTAAAGACTCTCGAATATAATAATTAATTAACGAATGACAAGAAAAAATGAGTTTTATTAATTATTAAAAATAAAAATTATTAATTAAATATTATACAACGTTATAATTTACGCAGAATAAACCGCATGACTTTCAAATGCTCACTTTTCCTTATTACTGGAAATTATATTTTTCCAATCAATTTTTAAATATCCAATTAACGGCACTCGGAATTAACAAGTAAAACAGCATTTCTTTATTTCTAAGTTTTCCCTTATTTAAACTATAACTCCAAAAATTGTCGATACCAAACTAATGCTCATTAAGAAACAATCGACTTCCAAACATTCGATCTTTGGTGAAAGGAATAACGGGGCTTCCGAGACACCTTGTATACCCAAGAAACACCACCGAACGCAACCGAGACGGTAAAGTTGTCCCATTCCGTGCACCTTCCTCTTCTGAAGCTGGTAGTATCTACGGTGCGCGAAACTGATGGCGACATAAACAAACACGTGTCCGCGGATGAGACCATTTGTAATGAGAATGGCGAACAACCGACGACGACGACGAATCACGCGCGGCGTTTATAACACTGCTCACAGGAACCATTATTCCCGAAGTATCGCCGGCTATACGAAAGTAGTCGTTTCACATCCAAGCCTGGGCTCTCATCTCGCCCGCATCTCGCGCGTATAGCACGCGCTTGAAACACGTGTCCGACAGTCACGCACGAAAATCTTCATTTCCTCCTGCTCCGAGACGACAACATCTCGGATCGATGAGAGCGGCGACTACAACCCGCGACTTGATGATCGAAGGATGCGCTCTTCATCCGGAGGAGGATTTTTATCACGTCCGCGGTTAGGTACCCTCTTCCGCGTTTACGGCTGGTCTTTGTACGCTTTATTATTCCACGAGGCTCAAAATAAAATCCTGAGATTAACGCAACGTTCTTGGTGCGAGCCAAAGACACGGAAGAAAATTTCTCGAAAGTTCGTCAACATACATTTAAACAGAACATACGTTGTATTGATATGCATATATACGAATGTATGCAATTTTCCACATCAGTGAATTTTGTATTTTAAATATATTGCTTTATAAAAAGTTCTAAATTTCAGTATCCAAAGAAAGATAATGAAACATAAAAATTTTACAATTTTATGTTTTAAAGCCTTTATACTCTATAATCTTTTTCTTTTTTTTTAAATTGGTTTAATGTCCTGCTAATCATGCAAAGAACCATTTCTTATGTCTCAAGTTCCTTAAGTCTTTCTATTACATAACTTTTGAAATAGAGTTTTTTGTAGACTGCTCCCCTTGTGTATTGCCCCATTTACATACTAATTTATTCTTATAGGACTTTGTTCATAAGAATCTTTTAATTCTCGTTAAATAGCTTATTAAATCTCAAATTAAACTTTCTTAGAGAGTTGATATATGTAGATTATTTTGAAAAACAAAGATCTATTATGTACAAGTGTGCATAATTATTTACCGTAAGAAATGACTGACGAATATGTTGTAATTATATTATCAATATTTTTCCCGTCTCATAAAATTGTAGAAATGTTCGCTATTAAGCTTATATGCGGTTTCCTCAATTTATCTTTTTCATTAGCCGCGTCGGAAGTCTCATTAAAAAAAACTGCCAGCTTGCAGATAAGAGATTAAATATTTTACCGTTAGCTCTCTATTAAAGCCTTGATCAAGCTCTAATCCTGGAGTTCATTTAATCTTCCGGCCGCGTGTTCCGGTCTCGCGGGAGTTTCGAAAGTTGCGCACATCTCCTGAAAATTGGATGAAAAGCACTGCGAGATTTTCTCGCCTCGAACTGATGTTTCGAAGTCTTTCAAAACCCCGTATGAACTATATTATAAACGCTTTACAAGCCCCGGGTTGCGCCACTTCGTTCCTCAAATATTTACATTTGCGCGTAATGCATTTTTCGCGACGTACAATACCCGCCTCGGTAACACAATTGGTCGGCTAGTATATAAAAATGCTTCTTACAGACGGCATTGCATTCGATTTACAAATTCCCCGATTCATTTTCGATAGATTTACTTCAACAGAAATTTAATAAATAACATCATGGTTTTTAATGTTTTTTGAATATTAACATTATTTTATTAAATTGTAATATATTTTTATATATTAATTATATTGTAATTTGTATTGTAATTATATTGTAATATATTAATATTTATTATATTGTAATAGTTATTTTTAAGCCTCACACAAATACTCTGTTAAGCAGAATTTATTCAATGTTAAATAAAATATATATTTATATTATTATAATTTAATGTATATGTATATATACACGTATGTGTAAAATTTTTTCATTAATCAAAGGAGGGAAATAATGTAACAAGAAAAACTCGATATAAAAGAAATTGAACATATAAAAAAATTGACATGCATGATACTTAAAAAAAACAAGAAATTTATAAATAAAATACTGTGCCATGGAAATAGAGTAATATGTTTGAAACTACTTGAAGTTACAAATCTATATTATACACGTGAAAACAACCGTAAAACTAAAGATCCCATAAGTACCATTAATTTCAAGGGAAAATGGAACATTTGCATACAATTAAACCTTTTAATGCAATTAATAACTCTTTCGCTTCCGGATATTCCACGTATATTGCGTTAAAAGAAAGAGCTTTTGTAACGAAAATTTGCAAGCTTTCCTTTCAAACAATGCATCCCGAAGAAACGATTAAAAGGAATCCTTGTTGCGCTGCGAGGCAATTAGCAAGATTATAATTAGGACAGTTGGTTGCGATCGTTAGTGGACAAATCGGCCGTTTTGTTCTAGTGTTAACGACATTCCCCGCTTCCTCCACGCCTCGAAAACGCGGACCCGGTTTTCGCGCTGGCGCGGCTCTCCTCCTCATTAACGTCGGACCGCGATCCCGACGTGCGGCGGCGTTAACGCCTCGTTAGCGTTTCGCGAGCGGGACGTCGCGTTAGATAGGCGCGGCGCGCGCGATAATTTATTGGCTCGTAAATTTGCGCTTTCCCGAATATATCTGTGTGCCGGCGCGTATACGTGCACGCGCACACGCACGACCGCCGCGGCATCTTCCTCGCCGACGTTGGCGCGCGGCACGGCTTCCCGTGGGCGTTTTGTCGTACGATATCGTGCCGAAGGTCCGCGGCAGGACACCTACGGCGCGAACGAGAGGACAAACATCGTCCGGTAATATGATAAATCGACCGGTGCACTCGTACTCGAGAAAATTACGGGATATTAGTGACGATCGTTCGCACGAACCGCCGACGTCGGTCTCTCGTCCCGGGATAATTTCTATTTCGCTCGAAACTCACGTGACGTTCCGCGATGGACGAAAGAATTTTTACATGAGTATCCCGCGACGAAGCGCGTGATAATAGCCTTGTCGCGCGTTTTGTTCGCATATCGTTGAGCTTTCACCGCGCGCGCGCGTGAGGATGACTCGCAGCGAATGCGATGAGAACGCTCGATATGAATTTTGCGGAGATGCGCTCTTGTGTATATATACGTTCGATGCACACGAACAGAGCGCAACAGTTGGAGGTGGTGGTTCCATGTATTGCGTATCGGAATTTTTTATTTTTTTTCGGTGGAGGGAGTAAAAGCGGCATTATATTCCCCGGCTTTCTCATTTTTCACCCAAAATGATCGGTGATCGGCACCTGTCTACGCGTCAAAATAAAGCTGAAGAGTAATAAAACTGAAAAATTACGACACAAAAATTTTACATTGTACATTCTGTGTATGCTGCGTGAATACAAGAACATAAAAGATTAGATGGAACAGAGACATTTGTTTTCATTAATTAGGTTTAAGCCAGCTACAGTCCACGTTTTACGAAACGTTTAGAGAAAAAAGAGTTATAAAAAGATATTTAGTAGGGATTATATAAATAACATAGGTCTTGAATTCTTTTTTTCTTCTATATCTATTTAAACATTTTTTATATAAATGATATAAATATGACTACACTGACTAACACTGTTAAACTCATAGTGTCAAATTATACTCAATTTAAGAGTCATTTTTAACTATTCCATAAATCGCCACTGCTCCTACTCAATATTTCATTAATTTTGACTAAAAGGAAGGTAAAATTTTGACTAATATGAAAGTTCAATTAGATAAATTAACAATACATTGAGTAAGGCTTACTCAATATGTCGCTAATTTTATCTCATTATTTTAGTCAAATTAACCGAATATAGAATAGCAACAGTGGCAACCCATAGAAGTTTACAGTATATAACATGAAATAATTGTACAGAATATTAAATTTTATTTTAATTATGACACGTAAATGAAATTGATCTCGAATTATTCACCCAAATATATTTCCATATGATAACATTCTATAATTGAACTAGCATTTTATTAAAGTTTAATTCTGAAATCAGATAAAGAGATTTACTCGTGCTACTTTATTTGTATTATTCGGCCGTACAGTGAGAATTAAATTTCTAAAAGTACATCCCACATATAAATGTTTACAATTCGAAACCCATTAGAATCTGAATATTTCTGTCAACGAGAAATCAAATCCAAATGAGACGAGGAATCTGAAATATTATATATGAGGTATATGCGTGACTAGCGCATGCACCGCGCTAATAAGAGGAACGAGGCTGTCCTCGCCCGGGGCGGATAACGTGGCAGTAGCGGCACAAGTCTAATCCCTCTTACGTATAATCACGCGTACCCCGTAAGGCGATTTCACGCTTTCGGATTTCTAGACGTGTACTATGTTCGCGCGCCGCACGCGCGATGGTATACACCATGGAAACGTGTTCGTTGCCGCGTTCGAGACTCGATAATACCTGACATCGCCACAAGGCCAGGTATCTCTTCGGGATCTCGGCGAAATCATCGCCGTGGTTTTCTCTCCGCGGCGCGAGCTCTCGTCTCGTCCCGTCTTGTCCCGTTCTACGCGCAGAAACGTAGCAATCTCGGCAGACGGAAGCGCGTGGTTAGGACTCGCGGGAAGGGTAGATCGAGGAGAGAGCGTGACTTCGGGTGGTCGCTCGGATAATCGGCGAAATGTAGTTACTCGGGCGAGACCGAGAAACTCGGGAATTGTTGCCAGTTGTTGAGAGATTCTGCTATGTGCTGATTCTTGCGTTAATCCGTACAATTTGAGGGAGACAATGCGATAGAACGACTTTTCAAAACTTTACCAGGTTGATTATTTCAGAAATAATGTATCGATTGCAAAAAAATCTATGAACAATTTTTTAATAACTTTATAATAATTAAATTTAACTTAATAAACTTTAATAAATTTGAAATAAATCGCTATAATAATAATATTAAATGTAAAGTTTATGTGTGTGATCTATTTTACTGTTACATGAAAATTTAATTAATTCTAAAGCAATTAATAGTTGCATAAATACTTGCATTATTTTTTATAGTCATTTTAGTTAAAACTATTGGTATTAGAATATCCAGATTTAGAATTCACACAGAGTTAGCGTCAGTTATAGCTACTAGCTATGAAATTTCATTTTGTAACACATAGTAATCTCCGAGATGCCTAAAGGTAATCCTGAGATCTCAGTACAGAATCAGTCATACTTTGCAAATCTGCATGATTACCTATATTATTGTGACGGCGTTACGAGGTGAAAATTTTATCCCTTATATTTACGCTTTATAAGCCATTGCAATTTTCTAATATCTTAATGGTTATCATCAGTGTAGCAATCATCAACCGTTATGTGTATACATATCATCCTGATCTAACAAATTCCCTCAAAAAATCCAAAATTTTTTGCCAACGTTCTAAATAGATATGATTTGTTAATAAACAGTCTTGTATAGATACAAACTATTTAAAAAATTATATAACAAATCTTGATATGAAATTTTAATTTTAATTCATCATAAATTTTAGTTCTATTTTTTCAAACATTTAACATAGAAAAAATTTAAAAGTTACAGTAAATATACAAAGAATATATAAAAATCATAAAAATGGCTCCAAATTTATCAAAAAATTAATATTTTTATTTAAATAAAGGTGACATATTGCATATGTAATTCTTATATAATATTCTCTATGGTGAAACGTTCTTCATACAACGAATCAGAGTTTTAATGCTCGAGCTCATCATTTTACACATGGCGAACATTTAAGAGGCGAGTTAAAAGATTTCTATTTTTGACACATTTCGACTAAGGAAGAGCAGTTGGGCGTACATAAACGAACGAAATCCTAAGCGGGTAATTTCGACGAGCTGTTGATAGCTGACCCGAGGGTTAATTGCACCCTCGGCGAGACTTCTCTATCCCTCGGTACCGTTCCGCTGTATCTCTCGCACAACAGACTGCAATCTCTAAAACGCACTTAATTCTATATAATCACCGATCATTTTTGGGAACGCCCTTTTGACCATAGTGAAAATTCCTTTTCTATTAATTGCTCGGCCGAAATCGATTGAACATCATTAAAGCGTCATTATTCGGAATTAAGTTGATTTAACGTTATACGATAATTTGTAAAGCAGAGATTTTATATTCGATACTTTACATAAATTATATTACAGGAATGTTCTTACGTATTACACGTTCTATGAGTAGTTTTACGCAAGGTTGGGTAAGTTAACTTTTTTTTAAACTAAGTTAAGTTAAAGTTAACAGTCTTGAAAATTTAACTTAGTTAAGATACAAGTT
>VBVR01005015.1:0-13110 GCA_011638315.1 Tetramorium parvispinum | reverse complement strand
GTATGATCCATCGCGTTTCTTCAGATTTCATATTTGGGAAATATTTCTGCGACGCGGATGTTTCGCGCGCGTGTCTTGAGGCGTGGCGTCGATCAATTAACCACACGTGAAATTCCCTCTATGTCAATTACATCGCGAGAGAAACAAGGAAATCAAAGACTCTACGAATATTCTCAGTTTCTCAGAAGTATCTCAGAGAAGGAAGTGATTTCGCAATGCGGAAATTTTTTCAATCCACTTTAGACAATCTATAATACACATTTCAAGATAGAATTTTATTTATAGTTTTATATTCAAGAAATATAAGAATTGTGCAAATGTAAAAGAATTCTGCTTATAATTTTATATTTAAAAAGTATAAGATCTATGCACACATAAAAAAGTCAATTATCGTCCTCAAAAAATATAAATGTAAGTATAAATTATATAAATGTAAAAGAATTTTGTAATTTTACATATATTTTAATTTTCGAAATGTCTCTTTAATTACGTGACGCAAATTACAAACAAGTCTCTTCAGTCTAAATTATGATGCAAAATTCCACTTTTAGAGATCGTCTAAAGTGGACTCTGCAGACGACTCTAATTTACTAAAATGAAATTTAATTTAACGAGAATGAAATGGACCGCGCGCGCATTTATTCGCGGCTATTCCATCAACCAGAGAAGATTGGAAAACAGCGGCTTGCGCGGACGAGAGATTTATTACGGCGGAATCGCTAGCCATCAGATGGAATCGCGATGATTTTTGCTGAGCTACTTATGGAGTAATTGCATAATGTTACACCTTATTAAGATCGAGCCAAGACCGTTCCGCGAAGAAGCATGTGGGTTACACAACGGATATTTAATTCCTCGGTGTTTTATCCGTTCGTCACGTAAGTCCGCTTATCTAAAGTGCATTATAATTTCCACCAAACCTGCATTTTTTAGCAATTAAAGCAGCACCTAGCGGCGTCGCGACACGCTTGTGTCTCCGTTGTGAACTTTTTCTCTTCTTTTTTTCCGTTTCTCATTCTCATGTTCAAGAAGACGCGGAGATTCTTTTGTATATCTAGAAAATACAATAAAGTGTAAGCAAAAATGGGTCCCCTTAGCAAAACAAAATATTTATCGTAACAAGATATTTATTAACATGTTATTATGCTGACTAATTAACTTGTAGCCGGCCGTGAGATAAATATTCGCGGTAAATGACTCACTCTCGTCGCAGTTTACATCAGCAATTTGCACCGTTTAATTCTGGGAGTCTGATTTTACTCTCTGTGAAGTGGGTCGCGATTACTTGTTATTAATATACAAAAAATTTCTTTCTCTCTCTTCTCTTCATCGTACGAACCTTTAATTAGAATCGAAAGTCCTGTCATGTTGAGATCACGAGTTCTCGAGTTATGATTAATCCGCGCTATGAGTGACGGATACAAATTACATTAAAATCAATAAAAAGTTCAAAGTGCGATGGGAGAATTGTACACAGATAAAAAAGTTCTGTTTATAATTTTATATTTAAAAATATAATAATTGTACAAATATATAAGAATTCTGTTCATAATCTTATATTTAAGAAATATAATAAATATAAAAATATAAAAAAATTTTGTTAAGTTTTATATGTGTCTTTCAATGTATGTGTGTATTTTAATATTAACTTTAATGTTTTATATACAAGCATATATTTTAATCCAAATCTTTCTCGAATTAATAAACAATGAAATTACAAATAAGACTCTCAAATTCTGGCACAAAATTTTATGTGCGTAGTAGAATCTAAGCAATATTAATAAAAGATAACGTTCGCGCGAAATATATCTATTTATGGCGAAATCATATTATTTTTTAATTTTACCTCCTGTCACCTCGATTTTATATAAATATAAATCGCAAAAGTACCTCTGATTAAACAGCCGTCGTCTCGACATCCTTCATTCATTGATCGTGAAAGTTAATTAACCAAACAAAATCCCCAGACTTGTAATTATTAATTATTACGCACAGAGTACGATGCTTATGTTTCAAGAACCTAAAACAATTTTATTTATAATTTTACATATATATTTCAATGTATTTATCAATATACGTATTTTAATATATATTTTATATTTACATGCATGTATTTTAATTTTTTTAATTTCTCTCGCAATATGATATATAAAATTACAAACAGAATTCTATTCTCTTCTTAAATTTTAGCATAAAATTTTATACTGGAATCTAAGCGACATTAACGAAAGATAACGCGGGAAATATTTATTGTGGCAAAATGATAACTTTTAATTTCCACTCCCCGTCGCATCGATTTATATTAATCGCACAAAAGTACTTTCGATTAAACAGCCCCGATGTCTTTCGGTCATTGATCGAGAAAGTTAATTAATCGCCAGGCTTGTAATCATTAATTATTACGCACAGAGCACGATACTCATGTTTTGAGAATATAAAAAAAATTTATCTATAACTTTACATGTATGTATTTAAATATACATATAAAACATTTTAATTTTTCTTTTAATTTTTTTAATTCTTCTCGCAACATACGGTACACGAAATTACAGACAAAATTCTATCTCAAATTCTAATATAAAGTTTTATATTAAAATCTAATAAAAGATAGCGTTCGCGCGCGAAATATTCATCGCGGCGAAATAATTGCTTTTAATTTTCACTCCCCGTTGCTTTGATTCCACATAGATAAATCGTATAAAAATATCTGCTCTGATTAAGTAGCCGTCGTCGTCTCGATACTTCTCGGTCACTGATCGTGGGGGCTAATTAATCGCCAGTTCCACTAATTATTACGCACAGAGTGTACTACAATCATTTTGTGGAATTGTAAAAAGGATTTCGATGTTTTTTGCGCGCCAACGCGCTCGCCGCCGGCCGACTCGAGCCGCTGTAAGCGCGCTGTGACGTCACAGCGCGCGCTCGCCGCCGGCTGGCTCGAGCCGCCGCAAGCGCGCTGTGACGTCACAGCGCCGCGCGCCCCAAGGCCAAAGGACGTGCCCGCTACGCATTAGCTCCCCGGCCGCCGACTAGAGCGCTACGGCGCGATGCGCTAATTTTTCACGATTGAGCGATGCCACGACCACGCGATCGTACTCTCCGCCTTCACAAATGCTCCGAAATGATGTCCTCGTTTTCTACAGCAGGCGCGTCTCACCCGAGATACAGAAAACGGATCGCGAGGTAATAAAACTACTTATCACGTCGCCGTCTTCCTTTTCGCGCTCGCTGCTTCTCTCACGACAGTCACGACGTGAATTGAACGAGGAAAAGCCACGAAAATGTTAATTATACGAAATAAAAGAGTACGCTGTACGCGAGCTGCTTCTTTCACGATGTTAACCGAGCGTGGAAAAGCCACGAAAATGACAAAACTGTGCGAGATAAAGGAGTACACAGTACGCGAGATACTTCTTTTACGACGATGAATCAAGTAGAGACGAGCAGCGAAAGTGTCGAGTGCTCGTTAAAGAGTGCGCGCTCACTCACCCTCCCATGTGGATTAACGCGTCCGTTCCCGAGATATGCGTGTAGATTTACGCGAGTGACAATGACGTTGAAATCGCGTCGTTAATTTCGACGTTACGTAGCGCCGCTCGCCGGCCGGCCGGCCGTCCGTCCGTCGGTCCGTCCGTCCGTCGGTCGTACACTGCCGTAGGCGCGCGCTGTGACGTCACTGCGTGGCGCCGCGGGACTAAAGGGTATTCCTCGCGTCGTATTACCCTCTCGAGCCGTTGATACGAGTGTCGCGGGCCACGGTGCGCGATCATTCTCTCGCGATCGCGCGATCGTCCTCCTTCATTTCGTGGATGCTGCGGAACGTCGTCTTCGGTTTTCAAGACTCACTCGACATACGAAGCGCGCACTACGCGAGTCGACGTATCTCCCACTCGCTCGCTGCCACTTTTACGACGTGAATTACGATGTGAAGAGCCGCGAAAGTGTCGCGTGCTAATTAACGTGCTGTAATTTTCGGATGGATCTGCGTGCTCGTTCTCGAGACTCATAGCGCGCGAGTGACAGGGAAGTTCGAATCCCGTCGTCGGGCATGCGTGATTTGACTCGTGTGGTGCCGAGAACGGCGTCACGTTCGTCCATATTGGCGGAGCGTCGCGAGTACGCGGTGGACGATCTCGCGCCGAGAGGCTGGAACGGCGGCACAGTAATTTCGTTATGGTACGTACAATCGCTGGAAACTTGATACCGCGATGCTTAACAATCGGGACGCGTGGGCGCGGCGTCGGTGACTCGCGCCGAGACGCGGATTTCGCGGGGAAACGCGGATTTCGACTGGAATTTGCGGCGCGCGAACGCGGCCGGCGTGAGCTTTTAGCTCGAATTTCAATTCGTATCTCTCCTCGAACGTTATAAATAATTATATGAATCCTAGTTTTAGCATCTGATTCGCGGTGAACAAGATATTCGCGAGAAATCGCGCCGAGACGCGGATTTCGCGGGAAAACGTTCGACTGGGATTGCGGCGCGCGAACGCGGCCGGCGTGAGTTTTTAGCTCGAATTTCAATTCGTATCTCTCCTCGAACGTTATACATAATTATATGAATCCCAGTTTTCGCGTGTGATTCGCCGAATTGATAAGATATTCGCGAGAAATCGCTCCGAGACACATTAATTTTTTTTTCGCGGTTGGCATGTAAAATTGGCGCGAAAAGTTGGCTCCCGTGAGTCTCCGGGGTCCTCACCGCTCGTAAGCGCGCCACTTGACGTGACGTCACTCACATCGGCAGATTTTCCCGCGCGATCGCGTTCCGTTTCGATGTGATGGAGCGTACGTTGATTAATGCGAGTGCAAAGTGTCGTGCGTTATGTCGATAATTAGCATGCACGATTGTGATTAGTTTCTCTTTCGCCAGTGTCACGTTGTACGAATGAAAGGAGAAACGGCGGTCCAGGAGGCCTAGGAGGCATCAGGCGACGGCAGAGCAATCCTATGGTTAGTATCATTACTCAAATATTTTTCATTTCAACTTCACTTCGAAATTAATAGTTTAATTTTCCCTTAATTTTTCTTTCCGCTTATTTAATTATTGAATTGCCTGTTTGTACAAACTATCCGTACAAATATCTGAATGATTTATATAAGTAATAAAAAGGAAACTTTTGTTTGTAACTTTCTGAGAAAGCTTACGCTCGGAGAAGATTTCTCCGCGGAAATTACATAATCTTTTATTCCCGGTACTTATCTTTGAGAGACGAACAGCATATTCGAATAATGCATGTAAAATTATTAAGTTTTTTTAATGTTAATTATGTTACTCGAGCGCTAATTTGGACTTTATATTTTCGTGCAGATCAACGTGGCGTTACAACTCCGCCGCTGCGTAACGGTGAGTGTAAAGTTGAGATTTATTTTATAAATCGAGGTAATGGATCCGTGAAAATTGTACGAGATATATGGAGCCATTGAGAATCAAAGTGATAGACTTCAAGAAAAAATGATACAAAAGACCAATTTTCAGAAAATATAAATAGACATATACAATAAAGGACAAGAGAAAGTCTAAATCACTAAAATTTCTTTATTATATAAAATATTAACATTTCATTTGGAGATTTTACCGAACAAATTATTAATTGTTATAAAGTTATAAATTACATTCAAACGCTTTTATTTCTTAGAATGAGAAAAAATTGAATTATTATTTGAATTATTACTTTGATTCTCAGCGACTTACATATAAGATGTACATGTCAATCAAGTATTAAAAAAATGTACAAATACATAAAATATAGATTCATTACCTTAAGATGGATAGGCTGGAATAAAATAAATATTTAATCCTTATAATCATGCATTTATCTGTTGATTTACTGTACGTGTGAGATCGATTTTTAAACGACAAAAATATTCTGACAGTAATGTCAGAACATCTTGCACAAATTCTCAAGCAACACAATTAAGAATACCATAAAGATACATTAAGATATTAATAATTTAGACAACTTTAATATGAGTTTCAAGATTAGTATAATATTGTTGCGCTCGTGCAGAAAAGACCCTATTAGACGGGTCGAATTAAGCCGCTAATGTCTCAAGTGGCGAAGCGCATTTCCCTAGCGACCAGAATCGTTGATTCGGGCCACCCTTCAGATTTCGTCTGGAGCCGTTGCTTCTGTCGGATGTTTATCGAACTATATTCTTTCTTGAGTAAACTCCTTTGAGCATTTTTTAAAGTCTGTGTTGTTTATTTCCGCGAGTCCGCGAGTGCCACCTGAGCGTGTCCGCGAGTGCGCAAAGCTTCGGACCGAATCTCCTCCAAGAGCGCAACAATATTAATATACTTGATAAAATACTTGATATTATAGTAATATTTAGTAATTAGAGATTACAGTAATATCTAGAATACTGATATTTAGAAATATGTAATATTTCATATTCAGAGATGCTTACTCTTATCATTTGATATAAATTATTTCATAATTAACTTAATTAAGATATTAATTTCTTACGTTTTGAAATATTATATGTATAAGTGTTTAAATTTTTGAAATTATTACTTATAATTAGAGAAATAATGAAATAGGTGTAAAAAGAAAAATTGAAATAAAAAAGTGTTACTTTTATAATATAAAACTCTTTTTAAGTATTTTATTCTTAAGTATCTTTATGGTAATTTACACTCCTTATGGACGATGAAGATTGAATCAACGTATTGTATATAAATTAAATAAAAATAAATTGATATATAAATATGAATACCTATAGGCAAAAATAGTTGATATTTATTAGTTAATAAGTATATTACTTTATTTTCCTTTCTTTATTTCCATTCTCATTTTAAATATAAGATTTTAAAATGAGAATTATTTTCAGCCTTTTATATCTCTACCAGGATTAAATATTATATATAAATGTAAGAAAGCAATACTTAGAAGTGTTTTTTTTAAATATTTATATGATATAAATATTAATGAGAGAAGGACACAAGAATTAGCTCTCTTAACAAAAAGACTTTAATAAATATTAATTACATTTATTTTAACATATATATAACTCTATGTCTATTTTTCTATTTTGTCAGCCCATTCATGTGCATGTTTATTATGTCTCTATTATGTCTCTATTATTGATTTTATATTACCATTGTGTGATATACATACATGTTATGAATATTGAATAACTATATGTATTTTTTATCGCGAAACAAGAGTTTTTATATATATTTCATATAAATTATCAATCAACTTAATTGATTAGGATATGAGAGATACGTTAAAACACTTGATATCAAGTATTTTAAAAATAACAATGTTTCATATTAGGAGATATTTAGATATCTGATATAAAGACTTTAACAGATGATGATGACTTAACATGCTGCATAATTAAGACTATGCTGCATAATTAATTTAATTAAGACATTAATTTTTAATGTTTTAACCATGAGATATTGTGTGATGACAATTTTATTTTCCGAGAATTTAAACATTTTCTACTGCTATTAGAATGATATTAATACTCTCATACTTTATATGACTCGAATAAAAATGCAATAATAATTATCGCGCGGTGATTCATGTATCTTCTCTTTTTAATAATTATCAAGTAGTCGTGTCTCATTATGTTTAGTGCCGTAATCAATCTCTGTTTGTAAAACATATTTTTCGAGAGCGAAATCTCAAGCGAATAAATATATTTATATATTTATATACGCGATTGATCACTGCAAATTACTCGCAGACTATTGACTCTGTATCTTTTTGACTTACGAAACGGAGGATTCACTTTCACACGATCGAAAGCTGCGGGGAATCGCACGGCTAGATCGTATCTATGGATCAATTTATGCCGCGAGCCCTATCGCGGATAATTAAAATCTTCTCGTTATCTCGATCGTTATATCTGAACGACGTTGCGGGCGTTCCGTACTCCCATAACTATCAGATTTTTATCTGGTCGCGAGCGCTATAAATCGCGAGTACTCGTAATGATAGTCTCGAACTATAGCGAGCGAGAGCGAATCGCATCGCGAACCCTTGAAAATAAGTCAAAGGGTAAGCTCCACTAATAAGCTTCGATAGTTCCCTGCGAGAATTTTTTGCCGGTAGTTACTCATTTAAAAAGAATTCCGCAAAGAGAGAGAAAGAGAGAAGAGAGAGAGAGTCTCTTTATTTCCTGTGAACTGCATGCAATCCGAATTTTAATAAACGTAATACGCAGTACGAATAGGCGAGAAAATAGTTCAGGTGGAAAGGAACCGGGTAAGTTCATTGACTCGCGACGGTAAAGCGCGCTCGTTCGTATTCGCAGATAGACACACAGGCGTAAGATGCGTGTGTGCATTTCGAGGAGATCGATGTGTGTCAGCGGGTCAGCGACACCCATCAGCGGCAGTGATATCTCTTCGACATTTAACTGCCGGCTACCGAGCACAAAACATCTCTCATTCGACAGACCATTAATTATCCAATAAGACTGTTGACTTTACGACGCAGAAAATTAATTCTCCTTATCTCATTCCCTTTCTCGCTCGAGGTTAAATTTACATATCTTCGCTATTAAATAGCTTCCTACTGGACCATCCATAAAATTATCATTAAAAAATTATCGAGAACCGTGAACTTACCGAGAAACTTTTAGCCGAATAAAAATGTTTTCGATACGAAGTTCTGTCTAAATATCCTTTTTATAAATAAAAATATATACAATAGCTACACCGCGCAGATATTCTCTCGTATTTTCCCGAGAACGAGCTATTTGTCACGAGATGTTGCGACAAGCGTTGCACCATTTCACGACGTCGTAGTAAAGGATTAATATAATATCACCTTCGATGCACCTCTATGCACGTTATTTCGTTCAGCATATGGTACGTGCTCGCCAAGGCGAATGGACACATGTCGCTTAAATTAACATGCAATTCTGCGGCTTAATTGTGCGGCGTACTAAACGAAAAAAAAAGGACATCTGTTGTGTCGCGAACGACCACAACGCTCCTTTCAGCCGTTGGCAATCGTAGTTTCGTAGCTAACCGGCATACTTCTCCGCGCGTTCGGTGTTTGCCCGCAAAACGGAATCTCGTGACCGAGAACATCTCTCTCTCTCTCTCCCTCTCTCTCTCTCTCCGCAAATAATCATGGAACGCCCGTTATTAATCGTGGGATCGATTCTAAGAGGAGCGTATTTTCTTCGAGGCACCCAGAAACTGTCTAATTACGCTCGAAATTAACTCGAAAGTAAAATCGTGTCGGGTGCGCGCGGAGCACGTTCGAATACAATGGCATTATTACGCGTATAATGGTTTATCTCCATTTTTTTTCCTCCGCGCGTAAACGTAAGTGCGATTGCTCCCGTTTCTCTCGCGCTAATTGCCGTCCTTTTGCAGCCCGTAGCCGACTTTGGCACGATCCGTTGCGAGCGAATTGAGCACGTTGTAGACGAGCATTCCGCTAAATTATGAACCGAGAAAATCTATAGTCAGATCATAAAACTCGCGAGAAACGATAATAACAGTGCCCCGGACAGTTTCTAAACTGTAAATTGTAATTTCGCGCACGTTGAACTCCAAACATATATCTTTTTAAATTATTTTGTATAATTGCCAAGGAGGCTCAGTAATTGCGATTTATTACATGAATAAAGAAAAACAGATTTTAAAATATATGAAATATAACAATATTTTTTATATTTTCTATATTCTATTATTTTAAATATGAATTGATTTTTAGATTAATTCATGTAAAACTTTATTCCATATCAAGTGTTAACATTAATAATTTATTTGAATCGTTTGTCGTTCGGTCATAAAGCTTTCTAACATCGCTTTAACCACGGTGGACGAGCATTATATTGTTTGGAGGAACTTATACGCCATTACCTCGATCCTATCGCACGTTTTCACCCGCGAGGACGTTTTTGCGGGTGAAAGTCGAAAATTCGCGTGGAGAGAGAGAGAGAGACACGCTTGACTAAACGCTAAATTGCAATATGCGCGACATTGTCGCCGAAGGCGGTATGCCATTCTATGAGAAGATAAAGTAACGCTAATCTGCGACCCGTTGCATTACATTTGTTAGCTAACCAGCTAATTATTCCCCGTAGGAAAATTACGCGTGGTAAACTATAAAAAATACTACCCAATGTACTATTCAAAGAGCGTTGAGTTATAATTCTATACCTAAGATAGTCTTCTATACCTGGAGGACTAATTATAATTCAGCGATTATCTTTGCCGTAATGCACCTCGCAAATAGAATCTTTTTCGTAATACGTTTCTGAAAAGGTCGTAACTGAAAAACTGATTTACAAAGCTGTTTTTGCGTTGCATAAGCGCGTCCAATTAAAACCGTAATACCTTTAGCAGGTCTTGGATCTGTAATTGAGAAACATTTAGGGCCCCAAAAGGGTTAACATACGCCGCACAATTAACGGAAGTCAGAATTCTCCTTATTCCTAATAGCCGACGTGTCTTAGTCCGAACATTACCGTCGAGGTTTTCACCGCGCGTAAGGAAAGGAAAGTTTTCAGGCGTCAATTCGTTAATCCGTGTCCCTCGGGCGGCAGGTAGACACGCACATACGTAAGCCTTTCAATAATCCGTAAGCCTGGGCTCGTAAACTCGCAACGTTACATAATGCCGCACCTTATGTGTGTGCCAATATCAGTTAACTATAGCCAGGTGCATGTGTAAGTCATACAATCGCTTGCAAGAATTCGATTCAACGGATTCCCGATTGATTTTCAAGATCAGCGATCCCATTCCTCGACTCTCTTCAAGCCTTATAAGATATGTACATTCCATTCCTATTTTGGTTACATTTTTCAATTAAAAATTATATTTTGTATATGCAGAATTTTTGAAATGTGAAAGCATTTCGGTACAAAACTAAGGAACGTATTATTGACATTTGAGTTGCAACACGAAAGATCACCACTCATCATTTTTTCCAAGATAAAAATGATTTGAAATGTCATCGATTTCAAAGGCATTGTCGAGAAAAAGATTACATTGAATCATATTTCCGGTTATTGCCCTGACTGTTATGATATTATTTTACTTGTCGATTTCCTCTTTACCTACTCTTTGCGTGAATGAACTTGAGATATGTTTCTTATCAAACATACATAGCGTGCAACTTCTATATCGCGTAAAGCAATAGAAATAGATCGATCATGGCTTTTTAATGGTATCGCGCGGAAGCAGTGGCCCGCACGACACGCGAGCGCACCTGCTTTCACGAGCAAAAGAGAACACGCGGTTGTTTGCACGTTGTGGATCATAAACGGCTACCCAAGAGAGGCGCGAGCTGACCTTTAGCGGCGCTGATTACTTCGGAAACATTGCACCTCGCTTCAGTAAATTCAACGGATCGTGTGACTCCTGGGGATCGCCGACCCCGTTTCCTACCTTGACGGTTATTAGACTTTTCGCACGGCTCGACCGCTCGAGCACGTATGAGCGCGCTCTAATGTTTTACTTGCGTGATTGTGATATGTGAACACACACGCGGCAGTGACTCGAGATAAATGGAGACTGTTTGATACAAGAGAAAACTTGGAGTCGATCTTTCTCATCAAAGATTTTTCTCAAGCTGTTTCTCATTTCTTTGCAAATTCTAGTTTTTCAACGTCAAATATTTGCAACTAAATCTGTTTTAAATAGAATAGATAATTATTCAAATTTATTATTTAAATTATTTAAATTTATTAAATAATTATTATTTAATAGATAACTATTTAAAAAATATTCTCTTGTTGCATTTTTGGCACGAATTAATTTGTGAGTTCTAATTGTGAATTCATTTGGATTCCTAATACGAAGAAGTAATTGATACGATCTTTTACATTGATAATTAATTAGTCTAGAAGAATTCCAAATAGACAGAATCTCCAGGTTAGGCAGAAGGAGATGAGGGTCCGACGCAATTAAGGGTTAAGGATTAACCGAATTTTCGTTAGCAGATAAGCTTCGCGCGATCGTAAACTCATAGTTATTGGCTCTCCGCCGCAAATACCATTCAGCGCGCCGAGGCGACCGGCTCCACGATCGAAGGCGTTATCGACGCACGCGGCGAGGCTCAGCCCGCGTGTTGCATCGTCTCGCGAGATAACGACGTTTCTATTCCGCTAATACTGCTGCACCGCGAGCTGCGATTTTTCATCGACCTTTCCCATGACGCGCGCGCCGTGGTATTTGTTCAACCTACGGATAAATAATCGCAGATACGTGCCTATCGGCTGTATAGGTGCCCGCCCGCGTGTTGCACTTGCATCTACAGGCTGTCCCATAACTCGCGATCTTAATCTTAATAATCTTAAATTCTTCTGCTACTTTGAACACGATCTTTCGCGAAAATATGAAAGCGCCAGTTGCTCGAGCCGAGAGCGATTGAAAGAGCAAGATAAATGGAAACCTCGGACAGCTGAGTACCTACACGAATCCTTTATTTCTCAATTTCAAAGGAGATTTACTTTGTCGGAAATTTATTTATAAAAATATACCACCGGATGATAATCTTTTGTAGTCTCGTTGAGAAAGAATTCGGTTCTAGCTTCACGATACCATTCGATTTTCATTTTTGATACACCCTGTACGTCGATTACGGGCGTAAAAGTATCGGAGGAGATTGGGAAGGAAGAAGGGGTGAGACTATGTGTTTCTACGAGGCTAGGTTCAGATGCGACGTAACCGGCATCGCAATCCTTAATTATGCAATGTTCCTCTTCTTCTTTCAGTGCGGAGCCTCTCGCTCCGCTCGGCGTGAGTTTTCTCACGCACCTGAAGTTCCGAACGGCGCGTACGCGACTATCGCGGCATTTCCAGGCTCTCGTGCAAGCGCGAGCGCTATTTAGAGGCACTTATGCAGCACGGCGCGAGTCCCATAAACGTTTCGACGTGAAAACAGTTCCGATTGTTACGTGAACAGTCTGAGATATATGGACGCTATAAATCACCGATTATCCAACTCGATTTGCGACAAAATTGGATAAATAGATTGAGAAATGAAGAAAAAAAACTCTCATTGGGGTAAACGGACCAGTGAATGACCGAATTGTTTTTCATACCAATGAATGACTATCACAATTTTTTAATTTATTATCATAAATTATTTATTCATTTTGTAAAAAATAATAGTATAAAATATAATTA
>VBVR01005014.1:0-13108 GCA_011638315.1 Tetramorium parvispinum | reverse complement strand
TTAGCGCGAACGTGTCGTTTCCTTTGTTAAACCGCACAAACAATCCGCGCGTTGACAACAGCGGCCGCTATTGAATGCCAACGAAGCTGAAGCCAGGAACGAAGCCATCGACAACGATGTCGGAATTGTGCGTCGTATCGTCACGATACACCGCACATACAGCAAAAATGCGACGGGATTTTCGTCGAATATTCGTCGATATATTTGCCGAATGCGATTGAGATTTTGTAGACTCGACACTTTAGAAGTTTCCTCTTTTTAAATTCAGACGATAGCCCTACCAAGGTATGATACATTTCAGAATTTCTTTTATCTTGCTCGTATTTTCTGCATTTTTTTGTTGTCTATAACAATAAAAACATTCAATTTCATTAATTTAGAAATAAGAAATTTAATAAAATGAGGACCATCAGGTTAAAAATTGAGAAAAAAAAGAAAAAAGAAGTTGTGGATTTAAAAAATTATTACATGAGAAATGTGATTTATCTAAGAACTCACGCGACTCTCGACCGGCAAATTTATGTATCACGCGACGGAAACAGCGGTGGCTCGTCGCTTCCGGTCTCTGTTTCCTTCTAGTATATTTCCTTGTCCCACTTCCCCCGTAAGCACAGCAACAACTTCGTCAGCGTGAAATATCATTGATGCCAAAGTCATGAAATTATCGTAAACGTAAAAGAAATATAATACTTCTCAGATAATATGTTATATTGGGATGACGCGTGACTCCGTGTTAACGCGAGTGATTAATAATGAAAGGGTCCTGAGTTCAATCTTCCATCCCACACACAATTTTCAGCGGAAAATCACAGAGGATCTTTGTAGATCTAGGTGATATAAGGAACTGAAATAGCCCTACTCGTCTAGCTTACACTACTAATATGAAAACATGAGAAATACGCGAACATTAAATTAGTTTAAAGTTAACGTATGACTGCGTTTTATGAACGGAGCGAATCTGTAACTCACGATTAGTTAATTTACACTGTTCGCTCAACTAGTCGTTGGAACGTTATTTTACGAAGAAAATGATGCAAATTGACAAGAGGAACTCTTATAAATACTGCGCATTCTTTCACAGTCTTTTTCCTCCACGATCATATCTTCGCGACCACATATTACATTACAAAGTTAAATTACAGCTGTGCATACAGATTATCATGAACAGATGTATTGCATTCACGTCAGAAATTAAATAAGTTTTTTAAAGATGAGATGATTCTCAAAATTATTTCTTAAATTAAATAAATTTTTTTTGTTTTCAGCATAAATACTACTGAACAGACACATATTAATGTCTATACTTTCATTTTGTAAAAGGATTTCTTCGTTTATTCTTATTATTACAGGATTATTCTTTCGTAGATTTGGAAATCCTTTTACAAAATGAAAGTATAGATTAATATGTCTGTTCGATAGTATTTTTGCTAAAAACAAAAAAAAATTATTTAATTTAAGAAATAACTTTGAGAATCATCTCACTTCTTTAAAAAACTTGTTTAATTTCTAACGTAAATGCAATACAAAATTTACAAATATTTAGTACCGCGGACGGCTGCAGGATTCCCTTAAATGACAAACAATACCTTCGGAAGAAAGCAAACGTCCGCCGCAACCATCGAGTTAGACGTTACTTCGTTAATAATTGATAATTGCGGCACGAAATCGACGTCGCAGTATCGTCTGGATGTGTACACGCGCTTTTATATCACGTATATATACGCCTTATATCTCGAATCCCAGTACTGGCGACGCATTTACACGCTAAACTGTCAATGACTCATCGGATGCCCCCTTTGCCCACCCCCTTTCACCAAACGGGCTTCTCAGCAGCGTTCGCGATTGTGCGCGTTCAGGCAGACTTAAAACTTTACATGACTCAACGTGAAAAAATGTAAGAAAAGAACGCAATACTAATTATGCTTATGTGGGCGATCGGTATCGATCTGTGTTTAACTCCTACGTGCTTTTTTCTGATCGTGTTGTGTTCTGCAATTTATGACGAAATCGATCTTTTATTTCTTTACGCGTCTATGTTGCACGAGTAGTATATAATATCGAATGCGACTGCGTTTCCGGTGTGTCTGGAAATGGATTAGATTAATATTCCAGGATATTCAGTATGTGGGATGATGTGGGGGAGGGGATGGCTCCGTGCTAACGTGAGTGATTAGTAACGGAAGCGTCCTGGATTCAAATCCCAATGGCTTCTCATATATATCCCATTTTTCGAACGCCGATTGGAGACCGATTCCTCTTCTGGAGGAGAACCGGACTTCCGTAATCGGTAGGAAGGAGAAGGGGAGGCATACTGGACTTACTGAGTCTGAGTGCCACAGGCGGACTTCGTTGAGAACCGTCGCCACCCTCTTAACATTATTATTATATTCAGTATATTAATTAAATTATCTCATAATAAATTGTATGGTCGTTCATGCGAAAGAAAACCACTATTACTTACGTTAATTAAAATATTGTGTATATTTCTCTTTATCGCATAGCACGTTAATGTATCGTACGTATGTGAGCTTGTTGAAAAGCTGATGGCGATAACATCGAGTTCGGCCATATAACGAATAAACTCGCGGGCTCAAAAGAGATGCGAAGAGTAAGAAAAGGTCTGCATTCCACGTGGGTGAAGTCACGAGGGATATTACTAACCACATTATCGGTATACACGGCGTGATTGTGCAACATCAGACGACAGTGCAAGGTCATCAATTTTGTGCGACTTTTTCTTCTGCGATGCTTTCCGAATGGCGGTTCTGGGTGGAACGAGCTTGTAAAACGAATGGCTGAAAAGATAAAGAGATACCGCGCGGTGATAAATCTATTGAAGATTCCCGAAGACATTTGAATCTACAGTGGCGCTGTATTTTCTCAGAGTTGCAATATTTTTACTCAATAATAAAATGTCATTAATAAAATGTCGTGTATGTAAAAGTACAAAAAAAATACTGATAAAAAGACGAACCGGTCTCTCGAGTCGTTCCTCGAGTCCTGAGTTTTGGGGCCGGGACGATACGTTCCTGGGATCGCGAGAGAGGCTTTCGAGAGATACGTTCAAACGGTGGGTCAGCATCGACAAGGCTGCGTATAGGTCCTTATATGGTAGCCGGTCGTATATGCCTGTATATAGGGAGAGCTCGAAAAAGAGGCCGAATACGCAACGGAGGAGAGCAGGAGCGGGAACTCACACATATCCTTTGCGTATCCGCTTTGCTAAATTCTTTCCTCTTTTTTTTTCATTCTTTTCGTACGCCTGTGTGGGCGTTTGTACATGTGTACACAAGAACGAGAGACTCATGTGCCTGGCTGCACGTAACGGTAAGAGATGAGGACGAGATCTCGATTGTCCGCAACCACGACGGAGCACAGATAAAAATAATCTTCTTCTTACACGGTGGATTATGACACGTTTCACGAATTTATCGTAAAGACTTGAGTCACTAGTATGACTATTGATTAAAAAATATAAAAAAAACTAAAACATTTTTCATTAATATCTATAAAAATATATTCTCGTCCCTTGGATATTGAATAATCTACTCAGAGTCAGCCATATTCTACATCGTGATTAACGTCGCAAGATATTTGATGTAACTTTGATGCTTCGTGTCGACTGGGAAGCTTCTTGTTTCTCTCGGTAACAATTCGAGCGCGTTTAAGTGAACTTGTATCGGGAAATCCTCAGGATGCACTTAAGTAAATTGCCAGGTTTCTGAAGCGTGAACAGGCGCAGCTTATTAGACGGCGGTTTCTAACGTTTGGAAAATGCTTACAGACCGCGCGCATTTAATGGGGATGCTCGACCTAGAGCCATACTTTCCTCATTTGAAAATGAAGCACTAGAAATCGTGCCTCGGGCGATCTTACGACACTCATATGAAATATCAGCCTGGGATGCCTAATCTATCTCGATGACTCTACCGCTCGGTTTCTGCCGGCGCATCTCGGCTGCACTGGCAACCTAGTTTCCTCGATAGCTGCACGCGAAGGCTCGCTTTCCACCTCGCCAAGTCCACTCCGCCAGAAGATCGAGCGGAGATTTATCCAAGTTTCACTGTGCGAGTGTCGGATCACCTCATTAAATTCCACCGTTTGCAGTTTGCATAATAACCAATAAGGAGCTTACCCCTGTCTAGTTGTTCGCCACGGCTCGGCTCGGATCTATGGATGTTCAATTAAATGGAAACTAACGGTCGTCGTATTACAACGCTTTTTGTCGGCCTTAAAGTGCCTCGTGATTTTCTTGCCAATGCGCGACGAGCGTAAGCGATCCTTATAATCAAAACTAATTAGTAATAATAATAATGCTAAGAGGACAGTTCTCAACGAAGTCCGCCTGTGGCATTCAGACTCCAGTAGGTCCATTGTGCCTCTCCTTCTCCTTCCTACTGATTACGGAAGTCCGGTTCTCCTCCAGAAGACGAATCGGTCTCCAATCGGTAAGCGTTCGAAAAATGAGATATAAGTATACGGAATGAGGAGCCACTGGAATTTGAATCCAGGCCCCTTTCGTTACTACGCACTCGTGTTAGCGCGACGCCACGTGTCATCCTGAAATTAATTAGTAACAAAAGTATTTTATTAAGAGACGATATTAAATCACGTTACGTGAAATCTGTATCGATTTTTATCAATTAAAGATCATTTACCTCGCGATGCGAGATAGTTACGTTACATCTATATGTTACAATTACGCACTCAACAATATAAATACAATATAACATAACACATATTATATTTCTTTACATTACATTTATATTACTGAATGCGAAATCATAACATAGATTACATGTAATGTAATAACTGATGCTCTGTGTCGACTGGGCTGTTCATTCAGCTTACCCCGCAACAGGCTCAAGAATCCGGATTAACATTTCTAGTATTTCTACATCGCTCTATGGCCTCTGGAGTAGGAAGCGATAGCAAGTGGCTAAGCCGAGCGTGTCGAGGAACGGCGCCGTCATCGCAATCGGCCCTAAATTCGCCCTAAAGCCATGGAAATCGCGGCCCCGCCGGACGGTCGGCCGAGGCGGTCTCTCGCGACTCCTTCGCGACCAGGACCAGGTTGCATTGTCGTAGGATCGGCGTTTCGCCGGAACTAAGAATCCTACGGTCGCTGGCTAACGAGTCTGCTCTGGCCGCCAATTAACTTGGGCAATCCGCGTTTAATGCTGGGCCCTGCGCTACCGGGCTCTCTCCCCCTCTCCCCGTCTCTCACGCGCCACGCGTCCACACGTGCAACGGCCGTGCAACGGGCCTGTATCGATCGACGGCGGTGTAGGCTCCGGAGAGCGGAGAACACCTACGCGCGTGTACAATGCCCACGTGAAGCCGCCGGCTGCATTTGTATTTGTTAGCTAGAGAAACGCTTTGCCGAGCGACGACGACCGTCGAGCAACCGCGATCCTCTTTCTCTCCCCTTTTTCTCTCTCTCTTTCTCTCTCTTTCCAGCTCTCTTCCGTGCGACCGTGACGGCTAACGAACCCTGGACGCGCGTATCGTATCGAGCGGTGGCGCGTACATACCAGGGACGTATATAGGCCCGAGAGACCGTACTGTATAAATATCGTCCGAATCGCGGACGTCCCGATGTCGGCTCTCGTTCCAGCAAGACGGTTTCCGCAATCACGAGCGAAAGATTGGAGGGCTGAAAGACCAGGAGGGTTCCCCAGGTCTCCCAAGCTGAAACACTTGCCAGGGCAGATTGAAAAAGCATGTTAGAACGGCCGATTACGTGCGCGTGACGCTTACTTGAAATTCCTCGGCTCAACGGGATCCTCGACTCCCACGGAGGCATCTCTCAGGCTAAAATTCAAAGGCAAAATTCCTGGCAAACGTTAACGAGAGACTCGGGATTAGATAGGAGTGATCCCGCAACGGTGTGAAGTTGCGCGAAATTGACTTTTTCTAGGAAATAACTTCTTGAAGTTAGAAACGATTTAATTTAAGGCCGGTATTCATAGTCAGTTTTTTATTTCAAAATACAGCTCTGTGATTGATTTAGAACATCTAAAGACTGTACTTAAGATGATCTTAAATATAAGAAGTGACTATGAAATACTGGCCTAAATCTAATGAAAGAAAGAAAAGAATAAGATAAAATCGAAAATATGAAAGTATAATTCGTTATTTCTTTGCCGGCAAAATTATATTAGAATTTAAAAAGGAACTAAATAATTGTTGAAATACGAAACAAATAATTTAATTTTTTATTACATATTTTACTCGATTTGAATCTAATTAAAGGAAAGGAAAGAGTGAGATAAATCAAAAGTATTACGATTCATTGTTTCTTTACCGGCAAAATTATATTAGAATTAAAAAAAAAAACTAAATAACTGTTGAAGTACGAAACACAAATAATTTAATTTTTCATTATATATTTTACTCAATTTGAATCTAATTAAAGGAAAGAAAAGAGTGAGATAAAATCGAAAGTATCACGTTTCGTTATTTCTTTGCCGGCAGTGTTAGAATTTAGAAAGAAACGCAGGCACGAATCACTGTCCCTGAAAGGGATAACGGTTCGTCAATTGAGGTGGCCAATAAAAATATCGATTATGAATCTTCCGGCCAATAGACGCGCGAGATACCGCGTAATGTGCGTAACTTCACGCGTCGGGATACCCCTGGCGTCTGAACGTACGCACCAAGTGTCACTGTGAGCGCCAACTTCGGTCGATTCGTCCCTTCCCCTCTCCCCCCTCATCCTCATACGATTATGGCATCGTGCGCGAAGCCACGATTTAGAAAGAGGCTCGTTAACTCGCACCGCAGCTTCCTCGGCACGTTCATTACCGGCGTTTATGCGGAGTCAATTAAAACCTTCCTGGAGCGGCTCGTTGTTTGCTAATGTTTACTCGGAAACCCATCCTCCACGAAGGTAATAAAATCGACAAAGTTTTTAACATGTAATACTACGATGACCATTCGTCATTGCATATTACAGAGGACAATCCTTTATTTTAGGTCTGTATCCTTTAAATTTATTTTTTTCTTGAAAATTCACTTTTGTCCTTTATTTCTAAAAAGTCCTATATTTCAGTCTTTATCACCTTTATATATTTTGTGTAATGTTTAAGTAAAGATACGTTACTTTTTTTTTATATATAATTGTTTTAATTTACAAAATTTTAATTTTTTTCCATATAAATATATTGCACTTGTTTGTGGAAGAAGAGTAAGTGGCGGTGTTCTTTATTTTTCTCAAAGAAATATGGTCACCGTAAGTATTACATGTCTCTCACTCGAGAGCTTTCTATTTAATTTACGTCTATTTTTACAAATATAAATAACTTGTATTTATTTTAGATCCAGAACATTAATCTCCAAGTTCATCGATATTCGCTACCTTCTCTCTTCAATCAGCCTGACTTCTAAAACGCTCCTCTATATCGCGATGCAACGCATGCTATTCGTGTAAAGCGATACATTCCCAGGAGCGCCGCTTAATCAGATCTGATTCGATGATCGCCGGAAGGCGAGCCTTCCGCTCCGCGATAGCGCAACGGCGCGGCGTGCTAATATTGACACACACGTGCGCGCGGGGAGGGAGCTTACATTCGCGGCGCATGAATGGGTAGGGCGCAAACGCCGTGCACGTACGTACACACCCCGCATACACGGATGCAACGGACGGGGGAGGCCCAGCGCGGCGCGAGGTTGCGCCGCGCCGGGGGAGCGGCTGCCGCGGCAGACGGTTTCATCGATTGGCATTGCCGGCATCGTCCTCCGGTGAGGAGAGTGTGAGCGGGGTCCGTGAACTCCGGCGCCGACGGCGCATCCCGGTTTTCATGGTCATGGGTAAGAGGGCGGTTTCCCTCGCAGGCCGGCCGGCCGGCCGGCGAGTCGCGTCCTTCGCCGGCTCGCGGGGATGATTGCCGTAATAATATCACCGAGATCGTTATTCCTGTCGTTTCTTCTCCCCTCTGGGATTCTCGTATTTGAATCGAATGAAATGTTTTATCGTTCTAGGTCGGAAACAGGCGCATTCAATACGAATTTGAATTTCAAAACCGGCCGAGCTGGGATGATGCTCCATTCACGATGTTAGAATACGCTTTTTATCCGTCTAATTACAAACGAACGCGAAATAAACTGAAGGCGAAATAAGGCCGCCACTATCCGTAAATGTGAATCCCATGCATAACTCGCAAGAAAACGAAGGTATTGTCCGGCTGACGTGGCGAGATGTAAGAAAATATCTCGGGTGTACGTTCGCCTGGTAACGCCGCTCTGGTCGCGCGAGCCAGAAACGGTCTCGCGAGCTGGGAGACGCTAATCGCGAGCGAGCCGAGCCGGGTAAACGCAATTGCGAGCGCGATTCGCGACAGCGGAGTTGCGCTTATACAGAAGCCCCTCTCGTTCTCCTTGAAACGCGGCTCGGGACATGATAAAATGCAAATGAGACGCTCGACGATTCTCCCTAGGAAAACACGAAACGCGGGGAAATTATCGCGATCGAGTTCGACGCTACGACAAACAAAGAATAAAGCAGTAATTTCCAGCTGCGAATTTTCTTGAAATAAAAAATTCTGAGATATTAAAACATGAGGATTACATAATGATACACTGACAATTGCAATGTATCTAATATTCGTAAAGTTTCATTATCGTAAAGTTAAAAGCAGGTAATTAATGTTCAACTTTATTTTCAGAAATTGTCCTACGATTGTAAAAAATCAAGGCCGAATGTGCGACACATAAGCACGGAAAACGAATGCTGGACCGACGACGACAACGATGAGAGAAAGACGCATATGCATGCGTTGTATGCATCTGTCAAAACCACGCCCTTATCCCCATCCTGTTGCCTCACGCAGTTCGTCTGTATACGGAGCAAGGAAGTTCTCCCTGACAGGCTTTCCAGGATTGAAACGATTTGCCTCGCTTCGAAAGAGCGATCAAATTTAATCAGCAATTCACGTCAAATTAGATATTAAGCTAAATTGTTATTTTGAGAAAAATCTCTTAGAATAAATGAAAAATATATAAAATGCAAAAAATAATGATCAAGATAATACAATAAAGAAAAATAATGAGACGCGTGAAATAATTACATAAATTATAAGAATTATATAATTGCACGAAACGAAAGAGTAATCGAGGAATAAACTTTAACGAGCTGTCTAATTTTGCATTTGACATTTACGTTTGCATAAATACACATTTGGAAAGTAGTATCCTTAGAATTTTTCATGCTCGCTCTTTCGGAGCGTTTCAAATTGCTACGATCGAAAATTCTGTGAATTCGCACTACACAGTCCACTCATTAATTCGGGCTCATTAATTCGCGTTCGTTAATCTTATCCTCATGCATACGCATAATTGTAATGAGATATTATATGGTACGTACAAGATATCACCAGTAACAAGCGTACAAGAAAAAATCCTTGTCTGTAAGCGATAAAAGATCTAATTCATCCACGTTTTAACAATAGGCACTTTATGATATTGTAACTTTAGGAAAATGTACGGTAATGAATATTGTAACGATATATAGCATATTATGATGGAGTAAGCATTATTAAAACGGTAAATGACTCATTCCCGTTTCGTCCGATTCTTCGTCATATTCCGCGAAGAACGTCATTAATTCGCGATGCCACCGCTCAATTACGGAAATGAAGGAACAGGAAAACGTAGTTTTCTTCTGGAAAGAAAGACGCCTTTCGACCACACCCCGGGTCCATTTTCGATCGCGTCGAAAGACCGATCGATATCCCGATAGGCCCGATGGCCCGGCCAGTGGAGACACGTAATTTCGGGGATATGCAATTTATTTATTATACACATTATAGTCATAGAAAATCCAGATAATATTCCTATCGTCATAGAGATCTCGTACTTACAGAGTGCCAATCGAATTCTACTTCTCACCCTACGGGCAAAATGGAGCTCACACTGAAATATCGCATTCACGATTATGAACAAACATGAACAGCTCAATGCCGCGTGTTTATATCGAAGCGTGAACTCGATGATGATTATAACGAAGTTTGTAGGCGCTGTTACGAAGGACACCACTGTTACTCAGATAAGTCAACAACGCGTGTAGCTATCAAGAATCATAACGCCGGGAATCGTGATAACGCCGACTTATACGTTGGTCATTCCATCGACTCACGAAATCGGAATTTTATTTGCAGGCCACTATCATTTTCGAGGAAAAAAAATCACTCGTTAACTTCGTCGGGGCTCCCAGCCGAGATATTTCGCGAGTGAAGAACCGGTCGCCGAACGTTTCGCCGCTTCTTACGCGAAAGGAAGCATCATCGAGCAAGGAGTCCTCAACGCTCGACCGTAGAGATTCTCACGCCAGTCTAGAGTCAATCCTTTCTCTCTTTCGCAAATTAATATGCGAAAGAAAGGACAGAAGAAGGAGGAAGAAAACGCTCGCTCTCCTGCGAATCTCTGTGGAAAGCTGGACGAGTTGAACTTCATTAAAAGCACACAGGAATCCAGGAGACGTTCGAAACTTCTTTGGGGAATGTCTGGAAGTATTTACAGTTTGCGGACCGATTCGTTCTGAGGGCTCGCCTTTAATCCGCCATTGAACGCACATCGCTGTGGGGAAACCGCAGCAGAGGGTGCACTGACCTGTCAATTGACGCGTGCGAGTTTCTAGGGCGCAGGCAGGCGCGGGCACTGTCGAACAGCAGGAGAACGTTGTTCGAAGGCAGGAACGAGACGATACACTGACTGACCGGTTAGTGCTTCTGCAGCACGTAACACCGTCAGGTAACAGCGTCAAGCAGCGCCCATCGTTCATCCCCCTCTACCCGTGGTCTCCCCTCTCTCAAGGCGACAGGCCCCCTCTCGCCAGGATCGGCGCAGAAAAGGGTTCAATGAAATGCCTGCAGAACCTCTCAATGCCGGCAACATGCTTTGAAATAATTTAAAAAATTTTTAGTAATGTAAATAATTAATTGAGATAGAGCACACACGAAGGGAAATCTTTTGGTTTACTTATATTATGTGTAACATGTAAATAAGAAATGAAACAAGTTGAATGGTATTCGTATAATTTTCAATTAATTTTTCAATCTGTATACAGTAAAAGAATAATATGATTATACCATATTTATGATAATTTCAGGTATAAATCATTTCGTTCCTTTCACATCACAACATACGGCATGTAAGTCTTGTGAGTGCACATCTCATTCCTGAATTGAGATCCCACCGTTCTCGAATCAGAGCCAATCGACGCTTAGCTCCTACCCTCCCCGATCGCGACCAATTAATTGCGTTTCCCTTTCTACGCGTTTCTTCCGATCGTCTCCTTGACCGTCATGCAGAGGGGTAACTGACTCACCCTCGGCGACGACTGGGAATTCACGTTCGATGCACCGCCGGCGCCGCCAATCTGACATTGAACGACGGCGCGACCTCTTCCCTTCAACGACGATCTTTTTACGTCGTCGTGTCGGTCGTCTCGTGCCCTCCCCTCTCGTTCTCCAGCTGAACAACCGTTCTGCGATAATAATTTATTCTCGACGCGTTGGGAAGAGGGTGGAAGGAAAGAGACGAGAATATCAGGGGTTGACATGCGTCAGTGAGTCATCAGACTCATACGGAACCCATCTGCGCGTCATATGTTCGCTCGACGTTAGGTTTTACGTTTAGCCAAGAGCCCAAAATAACGGGATGCAATATTTCGCTGGTTTTTTTTTTCAGATTTGGTAACATTCGGTGCAAGACAATTTTTACGTTTATTCGAACAAGTCTAACATAATTGTGAATTGTTTTCATGAATTGAACTTTTCGAAATTATAATAGTTTCAATATTTGAACGCAATGTTAATTATCTCTTATACATTATACATATATCGAATTGCTTATACTAATGTGAAATTCGAGAATATACAATTAAAAAGTATTTAGGGATATTTAAATAGCGGTACTGGGAACGATTCAAATATGAAATATCGATCTGCATTGACATGAACTTTTATTGACAGTTGAAATACCTCTTACCGCTAAATTTAATACACATCACATACTTTCTTAGTGTAATGTAACCGTTAGGAATATATACAAAAAGCCATTATAAGGGAATCGTATCATTACACGACGATACATTGAAAATTTGTATTCTCAGACGTATGAATTATAAAGAACATCTTATCTAAATGCGCGAATTGATTAACTTGGATGATGTGTATCGCTAAACCTAATTGATACCTAAAAAAAAAAAGAAATAGAAAATGAAAGATGGCTATGATTTAAGAAATTAAATCACAAGTTGCCATAAATCAATAACAAGGTTTAAAAGAAACCCGTAGATCGTAGACAGTTCAAGGTGTGTCAAGTCGAGATGATAATTAGAACTTCGATGAAAGTTTAAATGTACAAGTCAAATGTACAAGTTTAAAACCTTATTGTTACGATTAATGATCGAAAAAGGTATAAGATATTGATTTTTCAAGTCCGGTTTGATATAAAAAATGATGAAAGAAAAAAAGAAAAAGTAAAAATAGTGATTTGCTGATTCTTTTTTTTTTATTTCTTTACTTAGTCGGCTTTCTGTTTGTTGCTTTCCGGTGATTTATCTCCATTCATAGGTGAACGAGAGCGGCTACGGCTCTTGCTATGTTTGCTTCCCGATCGGGATCGGGATCTGTCCCCTCTGGAACGCTCGCGGCTCGACCTATCCCTGAAAGGAGGAGCATTTGCGACATTTATTACATGTGCCAATGAAGAAATTTTTTCTTGCGCTGATTATGTATCGATTAAAGAAAAGGCCAGCGAGAGGACTCACTTTGAGGGAGACTTGGCTTTGGATTTGGACTGCGACCTGGACTTTGACCTCTCAGCCTTGGACCTAGAACGAGATCTGGATTTGGACTTTGACTTAGATTTCGACTTTGAGCGGTCTCTTGATCTGCAAAATTATAGTTCAAAATGAAAGGGATACGAAAGTAGAGAAAGTTTACGAAATACAAAGAAACTCGCTTTCTTTCTTTTGTCATTTTCCAAGCGCGCGCACGGTGAATAAGTGACGCGTATAAAGCGTGATTAAGCGTGAGAGCTCAAGGCACGTAGCCAGCCCAAAAACAATGCCAATAATAAATGGGAATGAGAGTGTATTGACTGC
>VBVR01005013.1:0-13111 GCA_011638315.1 Tetramorium parvispinum | reverse complement strand
CATATCCCTCCATGTAATCCCCGATCTCCGTTCTGATCTCCTGATCTTCCATACGAGAGAACACTTCGCATCATATGACCCGGGCAAATCGACAAGTTTACAGGCAACGGCGGCAGTTTACGGAGACGTAATTGCCCATCTGATGATCGTGCAGGCGTCATATAATCACCGGCTCGTAAGCCTCGAATGGCTTAATCCGTGAGGCGTCGCATCATTACCTGCGTCGTCAGTACGACGTCGCCGACGAGCGTCAGCAATCGTCGTCGACACTGAAATCCCAGCCAGAGAAGACATTTAAAAGTAAGTATAGTTGGACAGATCCGCCTAGCGGGTTTAAAAGTCAAGAGTGCTAAGAGCACAATTTATCCCATCCATTTGTCGGCTAAGGAGAAACGAAGAGAAAGAGCCGACGAGAAAAGAACGGCAACTATATGAAGCGAGGGACAATAAGAGAAGAAGGCTCAGAACCGCGACCTCTCACCCCGCTTTCACCCCAACTCGTTACCGCCGACACCACGACCACTTCATTGAATGACTCATTTTATTTTCCGACATGAAAATTATCATTTTTCTCGTTTGAAATTCCTTTTGCTCAACCTGGACTTTCATATTCTGCCCGTCTCTTTTCGCGGTCTGACGACAAGGCCCGTTTCATCTTGCTATTCTCATTATCCGTTCTCATTAGGCAGAGTACGCGAGTTTTTGTTCGGAGAACGGCTGTATACGAATATTTAAGATGTAATCTCAAGTATAGATATTTATATATATTTTATTATAGATATCTTTATAATATAATCTAATAAAGTACAAGTAATATTTACGACTTTTACTTTAAGGATATGTAAAAAAAATAAAAAGTGAACGAAATGTAAAAGGAAAATGATAACTTTGCCTCTTTCAAGAGACAATTGTAATGAGCCATATAAATATATGCACAATAATTTTTGGAAGATAAAAGATGCCAATTACCGCACTATCGATCGCTTGGTAAAGATATCATGATAGATATCATCCGCCTTCATACGGCGCGAGTGTATCCAATATTGGAAATTCTATACCACACGCCCCAAGCGGATGTGGTTGTAGCCGTTCACACATACGACCACCATCTCGATACAGATATGTTTATTACCGGGAACGACATAGACACCCTCGCTCTGGCTATGACTTATCGGACGCGACTTGTTGCGCGTACACGTTCAACCGCGAAACAATTGTTTCCGGTCTTTCCTAGATTACGACGTTACGTTTGTAGCGATTAATAACGCGATCGATGATAAACTATCGTTGCGAAAATCGCGTCACGAAATCGCAATTAAAGGATCGTGAAAGTCCGATAACGGACAATCAATTTTTTACAGAAGCTTCCTTTACTGCGCGCGGATGCACATCTGAGAAATAAGACGACTGCGAGACTCGTTAAACTCACGAAAGACGCGCTCTCAAACAGCAGAAAACGCTTCTTCAGTCTTAAAAAAGTATATATATATTATATATATAATATAAGACAGATATACATATATATTTATATATATACATGTATAGAGACTCTTTCCTTTATAAAGTCGGCGATTATACGATGAGAACAAAGTTTTTAGATGCTTCCTAAGAATATACATCTGTCTTTTGTAAAGTTTGAATCACACGTACATTTCACTTTGATGCACAATGATTAATATGCACCAATCCACTAATTATTACCGATAAAAAACTACTTGCTTTGAAATTCTATCGATTCTTTAAATAAAATAAAGAAATTCTTTTATATACACATATATATATATATAGATTGTAAAAAATCTTGAAAATAAAGTTAATATTATGTTTATATAATAAATAAACTATGTTATATGTATAATAATCGAAATACAGAGTACTTCTCTTATTTATAAATTACTATTTAATACATCAAATTATTTTTGATAAGTACAAATGCTTAAAAAAATTACTACTAAATACATATTGAATACTAAAAATATTAATAATTAGTTATCAATAAAGTTTTAGAGAGCAAGGCTTATTTCTCTAAGCAGCTAAACGTGAGGAAGAAAGCTGTTGTGAAAACAGACTCACCCGTCCAACACGTGTGTCGACTGACAAGCACGGGATCATATAAGGTAGGAAACAAGAAAGAGCAGAAACATCGGGAAGAAAAAAAGGAGAGGGTGAGATACTGAGCAAACGTCGCAGAAAGTACGAGTGCTGTTAGAATGCGAGAAGTACGTTCGCAATCAGCAGAGCTGCTGTCTGTGCTGGTCCGGTCGAATTCGCAGGCGTATCACGTTGTTATATAACGAGATTATATCATTAACCAGCTAGATGCAGGCAACGATTGTTGTCGATAACGATATAAAGTTGAGCTTCATTTTTGCTGATTAATAAACGTCGCATGCGCGGAACTCTCGAAATTTGTAATTCTCGATAAATAAAATTATCAATTAAAAACTTATCACCATATTGTAAATTTCGTAGAAACGTAGTAAACAATGTTAGAGAAAGAAATCTTCTAGTTAAACATAAAGTATTATACAGAATATGTGAAGTAACGCGAAAGAAATCTTGCATGCGCACTTTTTCGTTTTTTGATGCGATTATGTCACTTTAACATTTACCGTATCTCAAATACGAAATTGCAGAAACTCCCTATTTTAAACTAACTTTATTTTAAGATATCGTTTAAACTTTCAATTTTTTCAACAAATGAAATATAAGATTTTTATTGTACGTATGATGAAAAGTATATTAATTCTTATATATTCAAGTGTATCGCTTGTATTTTGTTCATTTGTGGAGCTCTTCATAAAATTTTATTTTTGTTATTGTTCTATTATTTCGTATTCTTCTTTTTAAATTCCAACATTAATAAATAAGAACAATTTATCGTATTGTGAGTTGAAGAAGATAATCAGATTTCATATGGCAACATGAAAAAAAGAGAATAAAAACGTCAATATGACATTTGAAATGAAAAAATATTAATATTTGTACATGTGTATATAGCATATTAATTTCAATCGCGATATATTTAATAAATTCAGCGAATCTTTTTAAGATATTTTAAATATATTAAGAGATATCTTAAATAAACTTTAAGAAAAAAGTCAAGCATCTTCAATATTTCAATGACCCTCTTCGATCGTCTTTCATGAGGCAATAGCGATTCTAATGAATTCATCGACTCGATCGCGTTTCTGAGTGACCCACCCCAACGACTACGAGTGAATAAATGAATTTCATGCGTGTCTCTTAGAATAAGCATTGGAATGCGGCAATGAAAATGGTCTATGGAATATCATAACATCGTTTTCAAGCTTCTCCGACTTGTAGGTGATTAATATATATAATAAAAAACTCTCCAGGAAAATCCTGATATTAACACAAAATAATGAATGATATATGATCAAAAATAAAAATTAAAAGAAAGTAAACAACTTACAAAGCTTTATATGTATACCTACCTACATATTAAGTTAGCTGCCAAATTATCACAACGTAATAAATAAGACATAAAAAGATTTAAAAATAATTTTTTTGCTTTAATTTTAAAAAGTTACGAGAATCTCGATAGCCTAACATTAAGTAACTTTTTAGAAAGTGAATTTACCCCAAAAAATTATTTTTAAAAGCAAAAAATAGCAAAAAATTTACAATTCTCATATCTTACTAAACAAAAAATAAAAAAATCAAAATATGTAAGATTGAATAAATGGCGCGCGTGTAGCCCGTGCTTATGTTGTCTAGTCAGACTGTAGAGATACATTTCTGCCTAAAAAAGAAGATAATACGTCATTTTATTCTGATATTCTAAATTGATTTTTTATATCACTTTATATTTTATAATATTGTATTAATTTTTTCAACAATTCATATATTAAAGTATAAAAAAAATTTATTAACATATGAAAATTTAAAAATATTTATATTTTTCATTTTATATTTCATATTTTATATAAAATAAATATCATTTTCATTTGAATGGAATATTTTTATTTATTCTTAACCCGAATCATATATTCTAATATCAAACTCCCGTATGCAGAAGATTCAGCACAATGATAAAATTTGATAGAAGTAAGAGATATTAAGGAAATATCACGATAAGAATAGTTGATAAAGTAAGAAATTTAAAAAATATATATATCTTTCGATCGACTCAAAGTCACTGACAAGGATGTTTAGGTAGTAGATGGAAGCTTTCGAGCATTGTATGTAGAATTTCATGGGAGAGGGAGATGGGGGCGAATTCATGGGGTAATTCCGTGTTCGATACATCGTACGCGCTTAAGGCTGCGATGTTACTGGCGTCACATAAGCGTAATACCGGATAAGCCGCAATAATGCAGACCCGTTGTGCGTGCATGCGAAAGCGGAATGGATCCTGCTGCTCGGAGAGCTTCAAGAACCAAACGTCCGTGGCGCAATCATTGTACCGAAATATGACGAGAATGACGTAACGTTCCGCGATAATCCAACGAATCGGAAAGTTTGGAAAATTTACGAGGAACAAAACTAAATGGAAATAGTACAAATCATATATACATGTAAGAATAAGAGTCAGATTAATTATTAGAAACTTAATTTCTTTATGCATTACTTTTAAACTTTAATCAAACTCTTTTCTTTCAAATATGAATATGGAGCAAAGCTAACAATCATATGTAAGAAAAAATAAAAAAACATTGAATGTTTAATTTATGCTCTATAACCATACGATGAATAACGGATGAGAAATTAACTCAACTTCGCGTTATACTAATTTCACTTAAGAATCTACTTCTCTGTTGTCGGATTCTTATATTCGCGCTTTTCTTTATATATTGTGTTGGCGTGAAACAATACACGGCCGGGAAATTTCTCTCCGGCGAGAAATGGTGTATCGCTTGAAATTAAATCATAAAAAGAACCGTGGGTTCTTCCTGAACCCTCTGCCGACGTAAAAACAGCAAGAACAATGAAAGAGCAGGATCCCACACCGAAGTAATTAGCGTGAGAAGCATTAAGAAGACACGAGGCAATTTTGGTTAGCTATTTTTCATGGTAATCTGCGGCATTGGCGTGGCGTCAGCCCGCTCGAATCGACGTCTTCATTTTGCCACAATGCAACCGTGAAAACGGAGACAGATGAGAGAGTGTTAAGCAAAGAGGTTAAAAATTGAGGTAGGGTAGGCGGTTAAGAACGAAGCAGCAATAAAAGGAGAGCCTTCATGAAGACGAACGATTTTAAAAAAAGCTCGACAATAAATTCAAGCTTATGGATTGTAAAATGTTTTATCGCGGAGATTTCATGCGACAAAACAAAATGCTATTCAAAAATGTTTTCTTCTTTTCTCTTATTCGTGTTTGCATGTAATCATATTACGTTACAATGTATTGTCAATTTATTAATTATTGAGTTTAATAGAAGTACTTATTAGTCTCTAGTTTCTATCTCTTAATTTTTAAATACAAATTTTAATATCCCAAACTTATATAGTTAATGATAATTTTGATAAATATTAATTTAATAATTCATTATTACACAAGACATACATTATACTTTTATTACTATTGTTGTTTAAAATATTATTATTGTAATAGCATTAAAGCTACATAAGAATGAGATATGACAGTCACCCTAACTGATGAATGTCTCCCCATTACTTAAATCCTATAAATACCTAGGATCGTTCTGAACTCGCATCGAAGCCGTAACGCGATTATTCAGTTTCGTTCGTTTCATCGTCTTCTCATCGTGCTCGTGCGCGCGCAAGCACGGACAGATCTCTTCTTGTTGAAGAAGACAACGTGGCTAAAGACATGGAAGAAGAAGGGACGCATCTGCGATTCGCTTGAGAATTTAACTTCATTTGAGTTGGAAAGACGATTAAATACCGTTTTGTCTGATTATCTACCAGGTTTTCCCAGATTCGAAATTCGTTAATCTTCTTTTACACGATAATCGTTTTCCTAGTTAGTGTAAGAATAACTGACAGTTATGTAGAAGTTGTTTCTAAAATTAGAACTGCGATTTTAAAAGAGATTCTCTTAATTATAAAATAGTGAAATCTAACATATCGATATATATATATATATATCTTCATATTTAAATATGAAACATTTAATTAAATATTATAAATGTTATACAAGATAACTTTATTGAGAATGTAATTTATACCTAAATATATATTCAAAATATTGAACGCTATATTTTTCATTGCTTTCAACCGCAAGATGCAATTCGAGGGTTAAATCAAGCTTCAGCGATTATTCTCGGAACTAACTGAGTGAGACGCGTCACGGTCTATATAAATTTTATCCGAACGTCAACATAGTACCCCATCCTTAGAGCGATCCACCCAGACGGCGGATAATCCGGCTTTGCGCGATCGGTCCGTAGCTGAAACGATTTGGATACCGGACGTGAAAACCGCATTCCGATAATAACTAGCTGCTTATCAAGCATCTAAGACGATTTCGGGATCCTGCGGGATCTACCAAAGATCTGGACCAAAATCGAAGATCCGCCCAAAATTTAGTTTGGCTCAATGTTATCTCTGTGAGTGCTCGATTCTGCCTTATCCATTGACTGCTATCGAAACTGCTGTTTGGAGAAGGAGGATTGTTTGCTTATAAGATTATACATGCGATTCATTTATTATTCAGATTTGCTGGAAGATAGTATTAGAGGAATTAAGATAATGGGATGTATAGATCCAAGCAACTTGTGATAAGAGATCAATACTACTGATAACTGAGCGTCTTCGAAGAACTTTCATTACAGATTACTGATACAGATACGCAATAATCGATTGCTATTGGTTCGACTGTCAACTGCTATTTTTAGCTGCTTTAGCAAAAAAACTAGCTCTCAAAATAAGTAGTATCTTTATGCGTGCATGCGTGCGTGTGTATTATCTCAAAATCTTCTCTTAAAAAATCTTTCCTTTTAAACTGCTTCCAAAACCTTTGACTCTTGTGTGAAGAGCAAAAAATATCGATACAAGCGGAACATTTTGCTGACTTCGGGCGGAAAATGTAAAAAATATAGGTAGTAAAAAGCGCGCACGTAAATAGTCTGATATAAAAATAAAATTGAAATTCCTATGTTCCGGACAATGTTAAAAGTGCAGCTTTGTTACAAAAGCATATTCTCAATCATCAATGGATGTTTATCCATCTTTTATCACAATTTGAAGAATTCTTAAGACATAATTTTTTTATTATAAAATTCTTATTTGAAAGAAAGTTATTTCTATATTTCTTCTTCTTTCACATAAAATTAATATTAATTTAATTCTTTCTCTCATTTTTTAATGCGCTTAAGAAATGGAATAAAATATTTTTTTATTTTCTCCCTACATATCATTTTGTTTAGCTATTCTGAAGTCGTTCATGCAAATATTCAGACATTTTTGAAAATATAAGAAATTCTATAGACATTGAAAGGAAGGTATTTCGGACGAATTTCGATAAAACGAATGATCGGTTGTTAGAACAGATAATTTGAGAGCAATTAATCGTTAGGGGACGTATGCTCGATTTCCTGAAACGCCGAAAAAAGGATTCGCAGAAAAACAATTCGAGTTTTCACACGCCTCGTGAATTTCGTTTAATTAATTGCCACACCACACTATCATCCTCTTTCATATTTCACAGCGACCTACTCTTCCCTCGTCAGCCAACCAGACTGAAAATAATCGGATGACAGCCGTGTCTACGTTTGTCTTTCGTCGATTAATTAATATTTCAACCAACATCAATTCGGATCCTCATTCAGTAACGTGGTACGACCAGCTGAAGCAACATCAAAGCCGGATTCACCCTATCACACTCGAACTCAATTTCATTAACCGTAAGCATCTCGTTTCTCCCGCAATCTGTATGAGATATTCTCGCGAGCATATATAATAATTTCAAAAATATTAGCGAGAAGTTATTTGATACAATAACCATAAACGTATCAAATAATAATTATAAATTTTTTAACTATCTTTAATCCTGTAAGTGTAATTATAAGTCATTTTTGAAATGTAAATAATCGATTTAAAAAATAGATAACAAAAATCTATATATCTATATTGTTTTGTATCATCATTAACTATGAAATTTTACGAACACGTGCTGATATCAGTAAAAATAATTTCACAAAAAACTAGTGTAATAGAAATAGTATATAACATATTTATACATATCGCGTCATGAATAGGTATATATATAAGGTACGTGAAATATGCTATTGATTCCGATCATGCTTAGTAGTCGTAAATACATTTCACGTCATTTCAGCAATGTCGTTTTATCATTATGCGAGGGAGGGATACAAAAAAATGTATCATATATAAAACTCAAGTAGGAATAAACGATAAAACATATTTTATATTCATTCCCTCTCTACCCACAGCGAATTTTCATCGTTATAAAAAAAAGTGAAGAAAATTTACAGTGACTCGCTTATTTGCCAAGAATGACGACAAAATCCGTACACATGAGCGCATCGGTGCGTTTTAGGGACATTTGAACCAGGGACATATCCAACAGCGCGTAGGAAAAGGCCGTAGATGCTGAGGAGCTGCATACACGAATATTTACGTACATACAGGCAGTCGTGTATACTCGCGCCATACTTTTGCGAAATATAAAAAGAGATTGCATGGCTGATTTATGTAAATACCTTTGGCCCGCGAATAAACGAGTTCTTGCCGAACCGAAGAGGAAAGCGGAAGGATAGGGATCTTTTCGGGAGAGAGAGCTGGGCAAGGCAGCCGAAGAGGGCTGGCACAACCGGGTACGGTAAAGGCTTACGGTAGGAGGCGTGAGACGGGCGCGTTCGGGGAGTAAATATTTTTCGACGCCGTCACTCGCGGAGATTCGCGAGAGAGTTTATCGTATTTCGCGCCCAGCTGCCTCGTGAGAGCCTGGGAAGAAGCTTGCCAAGGCGAAGACACGACGGATGGGTGGAGGCAGGTCGAGAGACGGGGGATCGGCACGGCGCGGTGGGGTTGGTTCCGCGTAGCCAGGGTGTACGCTCATCCGGACAAGCATATTTCGCCGTCGGAAGTCACGACCTACTCAATTTGCGAGTCGACTGCTTATATGCATACCACCGCATGCTGGCGAAGTTTAAATAATCTCGACGTTTCTGCCGGGGAATGCGAGCGCTATGTAATGCGAATATTTAGAGCGAGATAAGCGTGTTCGTCATGATTCTAAATTGATAAGGAAGAAATGACAATTTGACATTATATCATTTTCAAATGCTTATAGCTCTGAGAAAAATTTGAATTAAGAGAAAGTCGTCAAATGTGCAATCTGTCTGAAAATATTCTAAAAGTTGCTCTAAAAAAATCTTTTTAAATAGATTAATTTAAAAAATATTTAACCCGACCAATAAAAGATACTATTTTGTATTTAAAATTTCTAATTTGCACCTGCATATTTCAGTTTTGAAAACAGAATCAATTGTAATTCAAGTCAGTAGATATAAATAAAATAAACAATTCCTGTACTTAAAACTCAGACTAGCATTTTACAAATAAAAAAATTGTTACGTCAAACGATTAATATGAATCCACTTGTTCTGTATTCCGAGAAGGCATTATAATGGCAGTCAGATGTGCTTCAACGTCTCCGCGTCTCACGCAGCCATAACGAAAACATCCATCGCGCAAAGCTAACATCCCCAACGTCGCGACGTCGCTCATTTCGTGCAATCAGAATACAATTGATTAAGCAGTTTGCAGATAACAGTAGCGCACGCATTGGTGAGAGAGGGCAAGAGAGCACAGGATGCACGGGGGCGTCTTTACGTGTTCGCAATAATTACAGAGATATACCTCGGGCGACGGCGAGACGAAAGCATCGGTCGTTCTACGCCGATTGCCACGCGTGCGTGTCTGCGTAAACGCTACGCCGCGCCGCGTATCCGTTTGTTAACATAATGCATCGAGCAGACGTCTCTTTGATGCAAGGAATGTATTCCTAAGTGACAAACCGCTCCAAGCAAATATCATCCGTAGGCGGTGGCTCGCGGCATCCTTTGCGCACTCTTGCACGGAGCATAGAGCTTGCGACTGCGGCAACGCCGATACGCGTGATTACGCAAAGTCGTTGGTACACGCGCGATTATGCGTCGCCTCGGGCCGCGCGATCGTTTTCCGCTTGACGCAAGGTAGACTTTCCCAATATTAACGCGGCTGTAACGAAGGCACGGAGTACGGAGGAGTGACGCCGCGTCGCGCACTGGCCCGCACAATTCGCCCGAACGCGTGTGCGTGTGCGTGTGCGTGTGCGTGTTCGATGCCGAAACCGCGGCTAATAACGCTTGCGTGCCCGATATTCGAAAATCGTTTGATGTCATGCACGGTCGCGCTCGAGTAGCAGGAATTACATGTAATGCGATTGCGGTAAATTTACGGCACGTTGTAACGGTGATCCACGTTAGCGTTTGTGAAAGAAACGTTACCTTCGACGTGAACGACGCGCAAGAGGTGCTCAAGGTGCCACGGGCCACGTTATAATTTTCGCAGCGTAATTTATGCATACGATGAGATATATATAGTATATTACGCGTCGACGATATTTCAATTCGTAATCGGAAACCGTCTGTGCGATATATTTGCATCACGTTATTACGAGACGCGTGCAATTTGATTATGGTACATGCCACAGTATGTCTATGTAAGGACGACGCAGCTGTCTATGTAAGGACGACGCATTTGGCGTTCCTGATGTATACATACGGCGCCGAATATATTCCGCGGCGCTATTACAGCGCTGAAATTACATTATCACCAGGACTACCTGCATATATGCTTACCGACATTCGATGCTCGTCGACTGTTTGCTAATCGATTTCGCCGCGAATTCGCGGGGCAAATCAATCGAGAGTTGTGTATACCGGATACACCTCGTAATGTTGTCTTGCCATGTACGAGAAATACAACTTCTACCTTCTCAGATGATACATCGAGTTTTCTATTACACAAACTTTGTCTTAAACTTCTCTCGTGTCGATGATAGATTTATCAATTAAAGATATTCATTAAAGTCACACACGTGCACTATTTGTCAATTCGTATAGAAAATAAGTTCAACCGTATATGAAATGTAAATGTAACACTTGACATCTAACATCATTTTTTAAATTAATAATTAAATTAAAGTATGTAAAAAGATATAAAAAGATTATAAGCGCGAGAGACAAGTACACACATACTTTGCAATATTTCTCGAATTAACTTTGACCCTATGTTCTCTGTCTCCTTCATTCCCGCAGCCGATGTCCGGCAGCTTGTCATTAGTCTTTCGGTTAGCCATTATCGTGCTTTAACGTGCTCACTCTTGCGCAATATTTCCTTTCAATATCCCAGCGCGATCCTGGCCATGGAATAATTAGATCAGTCTTACGCCTGGAGCAGATGGAAGAAGTCAATATTGCGACCGGAGTGAAATGAGAAGGGGCCTGGAGAACGGGAGAGGGAGAATTATCTCTCTTGTGCCGCGTGAAAAAGACTTAATCACATTTCAGCACAGCAAAGTCCTCCTTTTTTCGCGTCCACCTTTTCCATTAACTAATAACGGCCCTGCGCGGGTGGATGGTCCCGGAAAATAATTTGCGAAGTATTATAAAAATATCACGGCTCTTTCTCTCTCCTTGGGCGACGGTGACGCAAAGTTTCGATGAAAGACGCGCACAAAGTTATGATTGGAAATTAACGTTGCTCTAATTACAGAGAATCTCTTGAACGTCGCTCCGGACGACGTCGTTTAATTGATCAAAGTTCGACTAACGCACGGAAGCTTTCACGATTCCAGATAACCATGTTTGAGAAAATATTATGTGCCCGCTAAAAAAAATGTTGTATGTAAAAAGCATAAAAGCGATAAAGAGCAAAATGACAATTTCGAAACAAACAAATATGGTAATACATCTAAAACAACATGCTTTAAACAGTACATGAAACATCTGTAAGAAAAAAGGCACGACGAGGACTTTAATATCCTATTTCCAGGCGGGTAATGTCGCTTCCACAAATGGAGCGTTGGTTGTGTTATCTCGCGGAGGATTGCGGATGCTTTGAAAAATCGGAATATCCTCAGCAGGAAAATCGCTTCGCCAAACTACCGCGGCAAGCCACAAATCGTGGAAGATACCGAGCCAGACTCTTCTGCCTGCCGGCACACACTGTTGAGAAGGATACGAAAGTTTCTTCCGCAAAGAAAGTTTTGAATATTCAATACTCGTACCCCTAGCCCTCCCCGGCGCGGCGAGCGAAATCGCGTGGAGTGAGACGGACGGTTGCGAGTGCACGGAGAGCAATTTCATTTCTCCTATTTCCTTCTTCCCCGCCCGTGTTATTCGTAGAAAGCATTTGTAGGTGTAGCCTACTACGGGAGAGGAGAGAGGCAGTTGGGAAAGGAAAGGGAAAGAGAAGGTGATCGCACGGTATTTTCTATTGGCGATGCGTCTGGCATTCTGCACAAACCCATCCTATTCCGTTGCCTTCATCGCGATCACGCGGAGACAGTTCTCGGGCCTCTAGAAATTCTCCCGCGAGAGATGTCGAGGAGGCACCCAGGAGGGTTAGATGTTTTCGATGAATCGATTCGAGGGCACTTCCGCTATGCAAACTCCCTTTCCGCCGGCAAACGCTACGCCTGATGCACATTCCGCCCCTTGGACTATTTCTCTAGTAAATCAACCCCCTGCAGGCTTGGCCTCGCTCCCTCTTCCTCCCGATCTGCCGCCCGGAGTTAAGGCTGCACTCTTGCGACTGCCTCCTTCGTCCGGCAGTCGCACTGGACGCCTTGCATCGTCCGTCGAACGAGCAAGTTCTGGTAACGAGGTTGATTCCGAACTGCGCGACGCTATTCCCTCGGCGCATGATCTCGTGGAATCTTGTTTAGAAAGTGTGCGATCGAATGGAAACTCTTTCACTAGCATCACTGGCATATGCTATGGAAAGAAATGTCGCGCGATGAAAACATAGTCGAATAGACGTGAATTCTACGCGAATCACGCGCGTATCAAAGTTTCCCCAACACGTCGGCTGCGTATATATATATCTTGAATAACATTGCTACAAAGATTCTTTTTAACTTTAGAAATGTTTTTCTTCAGCATCGCATTGAA